>JAUZSX010299181.1:0-13259 GCA_034780655.1 Idiosepius hallami | reverse complement strand
TTGGGTACTCCTACTGCAAGGACATAAATGACCGGATCTGGATTTATGGTCCTTTCTAAATTTTCAACTCTATTTTTATCGTTATATACTAAATATTTGTTAATTAACTCTATATGAAATATGTTCCTTACTTAATTCTAAACATTTTTATTTTTGGAAGAATTATAAAAAAATCTATTCTGAAAAAGATATTTTAAAGTTTTTGTTAAAAAAATTCCAATTTTTATCTTTTTCAGATTGGTCATTTTATCATGTGGTGGCTGAAAAAGTAGTAGTAGTAGTATTAGGGGATTTAAAGATTCTATATATAGAGAGGGAGAGAGTAATCGTGACTTTAATATAGAGTAGGTAATAAAAGATTGAAAACTGACACAAAAATATAGGAATAAAATTTGATATATATCTTTCAAATTACAGTTATAAAGTATATAGAAAATTCCAGTAAACCAAAATTTAAAATAGGAAAGAAATGATATAAAATAAATAATGATAGAATATAACTTTTATTTAAAAAAATCTTGGTCGATAAAAAAATATTTTTACCTCAGCATTTGTTCAGATTTTTAACTAAAGGTTTAAATAAGTAAATTATGCATAGTGTTTTTGTTTATTACATATTAGTGTCATTGGTTATTTACTTGCCAATGAATATCAGTGTTTTAAGTTCAATTTGATTGAATTCTGGTCATATTTTATCGACGTTGTTTTTTTAAAGTCATTTATTTTATTTTTATTTATTATTTATTTATTTATTTATTAGGTGTACTATCTTTTCATCACCTAACTATTAATCACTAGACTTTTAATCATATAGTTTTTTCATCATGAGGACACTTTAACATGGTGAAAATTGAAACCACTTAAGCGGTGTAATACCAAATATGTTTTCCCTAAAAAAACTTTTTTCACCACATTATTTGTCATTCTTTCAGGATGATGATTCTTTATCCATTTTTAGAGGAAATTAGACAGTGATTGATAGTCTGGTGATGAAATGTCAAGTGATTAAAGACCATTCCAATTATTATCAATTGGACAGTTGGTTGGACAAAACATTCAATATTTCCAAATTTGAATGCCAGTGCTGAATTTTTCTTACATTCACTTATAATTCATTCTAATTTCAGAGTCTATTTTTTAAAACAACCATAATGCCAGCTGATCAAATCTCTTACTCGGAAAGATATTATGATGACAAATATGAATACAGGTAATACTGTCTTTTAATTTTTATGATGATTTTTAATTAGTAGTACAAGATGTATTGCCCAGGTGCTGGGGACTTGCTACTAAAGTAATTAAGAAAGCTTATATAGGAAAGCAGCACCATTACATATACAAATTTTGGTGATCTGAATGCTTTGATACTTTCTTTTCTATTCATTTTGATTTTTTCTATTTGTAATACCTAATTTTGTCTCCTTAGCAGTTATTTTTCTGATTCAAACCAATTAGAAAGTGTCCCCCAGGTCTGTATATCTCATATATCAAGGGGAAGTCATTCCATTTGACCAATAATTCAACCAATACCTTTCGGAAAAATATGAATCCCCACATTTCCTTAAGTTTAGTGTATATAATATTATTAAAAAATCACGTGTTGACATAAAGAAATATGATAAAAAAATTATTGTTGTTGGCATTAAATCACCTAAAAAAGTTGATATACCATAAAACTAAACAAAAAAATGCTTTCTTTGAACAATTTTTGGCTTTGTTTTAAATATTTAAAAAAAAATATTTATAGATTTATTAAAGTAATTTTTTTATAATAATAGGTTATAGTTCTTCTGAAGCATCATAAGATTATTAATGTAAAGATACAAGGTTTTAAAGGCGGTATGCATAAAAACCAAGAACCACTACAGTCAGGCATGGAGAGAGCTGCTGGTTTGAAAATGGAATTTTGATTCCAAAATATTACCAAACATTATAAACAATGCATCATACCACCTTTAAAACCTTATACCGTTAGAATAATTTTTTAATGATTAAATAAATATTAGGATCATTTCCTATAATAATATAAAAAAAATATTTTTAGAAAGTACCTGATGTATATGATATATATATATATATGATATATATATGATATATATATATATATATATATATATATATGGGTCATTCCATATAAAATCATCCAGACCTCAACACCCTTACGTCTCAGATTTTTTTCAAATTTTTACCATGTGTTGGTATCGTAGAAACTAGAAAATCCTGAAAATTTGAGTGTCTAACTCTAAGCGGTTTCGGAAATATCGCACTTTTAGTATTTTATGAAAATCGCGTTTTGTCGCAAATTTCCGCTATTTTGAACTTAAATTTTTGGGCATAAATCGATTTCTAGTCTAGGTACAGCCTTGAAAATTTGCACTAAAATTAGGTATCCCAAACCAAAATTTTATTTTTATTATATCTAAAAAAAATTATTGTAGGCATACACATATAGATTTTTGTAAACCATTTACAAAAATACCAATACAGTATACGTTCAAAGTTTGTCGGAAAGTTGAAAATTTGCTATAAGGGCCCAGAAGCCGAATTTCATATAACTAAATATGTAAGCTACTAACAAGTGAAAAATCCTTATAAAAGTAATATCATCTTGTGGTAGATAAGAATGTATATAAATTAAAGCAATAATTATTAGATGAAACCATCCTAAACATTCCTCTATCAATGGGAAAACAGTGAAAATACGACACAGAAATCCAACTTTGACTGTTCATATCAATTTCATTTTTAAAGCTAATGTATTGAATCTTCTTAGTATGATTCAAAACACATTAGAGATCAAGATAATTTATTCCTTTAATTATGAATTGATAAAACCACTCACTTGTGAACCATGTAGAAGTAGTCAAACAGGCCATTTGGTAAAAAGGGCAAAAAATGGTTAAAAAATGCGTCAAAAGTATATGCTAGTGAAATTGCTGTAAAACTGTAACCATTGGAGGGAGAAGCTTGAAACTTTGAAACTTTACTAATTTTGGGGTGAGGAATTAAAAAAAATGATTGCCTTCTTTCTCATAACAAAACTTTTTGCCACAGAAATATTTTTACTTTGGGGAATTTAAACTCGCCAAAAAAGGACCGATAACAATAAGATTTGGAAATTTTTTATTAAAAAAAAATCACAAATCACTTTTTTCAAAGTAAACAAGATATTTTTAGGCAGAGGTCTCACTACAATTCTTTTCCTTATTCATTTTCTCTCAGAATTCTTTCATAGGCTTCTGCTATGGTATATATATAAGGAACACTCCAAATCCTACCATCACTTGAAATTGGTATTACCTCAAAATCCCATCTGTAAACAAATACTCACTCTACTTGTGCAGTGTCATCTGACAAAGGCCATTGAAAATAATATTTCTACCTTTGGTTTGTGTTAAAACTTTTATTACAGTGCTGGAGAATGGATGCATATATAAACCTCAATGATTTGACCAATGTAAAAGTTGGTGTCACAGCAACCCAATGTCCTTGATGCTCCTAACTGAAGATATCCTGAGATGGTTCTTCATCACAATTGCAGGAGTTACCTTAATGTTCAGCAGAGTCACTAAAGGACTTTTTTTGTTGCTTTGAAGGTGGAGATGAATTAACTGGATTTCTTCACAAGTAGTAGTCAGATAATAAGACGACAGATAATAGTTAGATAATAAAACAACAGAAGTCTATTTAACCACATGTCGATCATGTTGAACTTCAGGTTATTCTTTATCAAATAATGCTGGAGATGAAGAACTTCTTCATTAGTCACATTATTTGCTTCTTTAATAGCTTAAGAATCTGTAAATAAAAAAAAAGTACAATTCTTGTAATGACCGAAGAAACAAAAAAATATTTTACAAGTAAATCAAAATATTGGTAAAAGAAAGATGAAATTTATGCTAATATTTTCCTTGATATTTTGTTATTTTTTATGGTTATTAAATTTCTAATTGGTTAAAAAGTTAATGGAAAGTAAAAAACTTTGTTCGTTGATAGAAGTAAAAGTTTTAAAAAAAAACTATTCACATTATGTGGGGGCATCACATATGACTGGCTGCTCTGCTCTTCTTGCACATTTTTAATGCACCTTCACCAAGTCTTAATTTTAAAAATATAATAATTTAACAAACTGTTCAAGTTTATTAAAAACACTTGATAGAACATATAGGTCTCAGGAATTATTAACTACACATTTTTACAGTGAAATTAATTTATTCCTTTACGCGCATTATTTAGCACATAACTATATTTTCAGTTATTATTTTTATGGTAACAGTGTAATTAAAAGATAATTTAACCAAATTTTTAACTTTATCAAAAACGCCCGATAGAACATAAACAAAAAAGATACATTTTTAACATGAAATTTATTTATTTATGCATGACTTTTTAATTGCATCGTCACATCACATAACTTAAAACTTAGCTATATTTTGTTATTTTTCTTTAAAGTAAATGTAAATAAGTAAACAAAAAAAGAAATAAGGCACATTTTTTAAAATGAAAAAAAAAAGTTTTCATCAGTCAGTCACACGCAACTAAAAATGTTTTGTACCCAGTTTAATTTTTAAAATATAATTTAACAATGAAGTTTATCCAACCAAAAGAATAAAGCAAAGAATGTATGAAAATTTGAAAGAAAATAGAAACTGACAATTTTTTTTAAATTGTAAATTTTTTTTAATGACATATTAAAAATATTATTTTAAACAATAACTTTCTATAACTTTTAAATAATAAATAAAGAAAAATCAAACTCAGCATAGTGAAACTAGTTCATTGGGTTGGTTGGTGTTGTGCTGCTAGCTGACTGAGTGTTGTTGATTGTGATGATGATACTTGTTGTCATTAAGCTGTAAATCTGAATGTTTAGGTACACTCACTTTTATTAGTGGGCGTTTTGATTTATAGGTCCATAAATATGACACCAACAGATTATTAAAGAGGAGATATTTCTCTACAAAACAATGTAAATTTCTGATTTTTTTAAAGAAAAACAACTTAAAACCCTTTAATAACATCACCAGGTTGTTAAGTGATCTTTCTTTAAAATGATACCATTTTTATATACTTAGAGACTCACAATTTATGTAAAAAATAAAGTGACATAATTTAAACTAGACTGGAAAAAAACTATTAAAGTCACAAGAAAAAAATGTATATATCTATAAAGCCGAAAGATTAAATTTTGTTTAAATCAAAACTTTATCAAAATAACCCAAACAACAAATGAGATACCGTAAGTTAAAGTTAAGGGAAATTTAACTAAATTTACAAGTTTTTGCACCCTAAACTAGCCCAGTTTGGGATACTTACTAAAATGGTTTTGTGATTTATACAATAATGCTATTGTAATGCTTAAACAAACTCAATCAGTTCATCTTTTGTAACACCATGTCAAAAAAATCCTGGCCATGAGACCCTTACCTTTCAGATTTTTTCCAAATTTTGTCCATATGTTGGTATCATAAAATATTTTTATGTTCTTAAATTTCTTAATAATAGAATTATCTGAAATAAAAAAAAAAATATCTAATTAAAAATATAAACTAATTGATTAATTTTTTTTTTTTCAATTGGTTTCTGTGATGGAAAAATATACTCACAAAAATAGAAGTTAAGGCACCAAAATATTAAAAGATACTACAAATAGTAGTATTTACTTATCTATTAAAGTTTAAATTGAAACATGTATACAAGTCTACAGAGTGGAAAGAAACTTATTTCTAATTTTTTAAACCATTATCATAAAAAGGAAACATTTTAATAAACTACAGGTGCAGATAAGGCCTAAAGATTACGCATCTCCTTGGTCGTCACACTGCCATGGGTTAGACCACCAGTTCTCTTTAGAGACCTCATTGGTGTTTGTTCTATAAGATCACCACTTAGTCCTGCCTGCCAGTGATAGCTGCTTCAAACGACATAAAAACCATCAGGGAACTTTTGATAAACATCTTGAGTGCTTTACTTCCAGGTTGCTCATTTGCTGCAGGTAGTGATGGGGAGATTGAAGATAATTTAAATTCCCAGCTGCAGAAAAGAGAGGCAATTAGACACTGCAAATATCCTTGATCAACATTATTGCAATACCAACCATAAGCTGGTAATTCAGCCACAACTGGCTTGTCTTTGAGGTCTGAGCAAGTTCAGATTTCTTCTCTATTATCGTCTTAAGTTTTACCAAAACCTCAGAACAAACAGCATCTTCTAGCATTTTCTTTCCAATAAGGATGGAGTACAATTCCTATCTCTGATATTTTTTAATCTGAGGATCATCTTTGGTGATTTCCATTAAAAGCTGGCTATGTAGGCACTTGTCACCAAAAAGGTGCAAAGCCCTCTGGGCAAAGTTCCCTGTTAACATGTGCACGACTGCATTTTCTTCATAAACAGTCTCAAGTATGTTTTTAAGCGAGTCCCTTCCATGAGAGTTCCTATGACTCCTAGCAAGTTCATAAGTTTATGAAAACATCCCAAAATCAGAAGAATGTCTTTAAAGTATCTAATTTGTGGTGCATCAAGGATGATTTCAGCAGATTTCCAATAGAAAGGCTGGTTAAAGGTTACAATAGTGGGCAGGTTGTGCCTCATGACAAGGTTGCAAACAAAGTCTAATGTAGGCGCAATGCATGATTTGTCTCCAGAGTACATATTTAGTTGGTAAGAACTTGACTGATGATTTACTCGGGTGTTGGCTCCCCAGATGCAAGATATACAGCATCCCTTGCCAATTCTGTTTCCTTTTTGAAGCTAAGGGAGACTTCCAACAGAATATCTATTCTCTTTTCACAGTCAAGAAATTTGGCAGGTCCTTGAAGACTATTCAATGACAAGCATGCTTTGCAAACCTGGCCTACAAGATGGGAATCTTATTTTTCTTATCAGATTTCAGTTCTGATATCTGTTTTCATGGAATGTAATAGTTCGTTTTTTTCCATGAAATGTCCCTTTGCCATTCAGAATGATAAGATTGTAAACCACATTATCAGCGCCAAAAAGAATTGACATTTCCAGCAAATCTATATCTCACCCTAGAACCGAATTTAAAAAATAAGAGACAGAATCAGGGAGATAACCAGGGGAAGAAAAACAGGACAATATCATTTGTTATGATCTTAATGTGTTCATTGTCTGCAAAAATTTAGGAATAAACACTAAAATCATCAAAATTGAGTTGATAGTTATAGAGTTATAACCATTTAAAGGTTTTAGCGGCCATCTTGGACGCCATCTTGAGAAAAACCTCTTCTGGGGGGTCCTAGAATGTTAAAATTTTTAATGTTAAAAAGTACATTGAAACCTATCAGAATCCATCAAAAAACCTTTTGTTACAATTTTTGTGGGGTTAAACCGTATTTTGACTAAACTATTTATGTTGAATGTTTATAAAGCTAATGCAGTTGATGTCAGCACAGTTAGGATATGCATTCATTGATTTTAAACAGAAATACCAGTGATATAGGGTGCTCTAAATGTGAAAATAGAATCGACTCATTCATCACTGGTAAAAGTTCATTGAAAATAGTGGTGACTACATTGCAAAATATTTTTTTCTATAAGAAGGTCATTAGTTTTAATGTTAGGATCTTTGTAGCTCTTGAAATTAAAAAAAAATAACTTTAAAAGATAGGCGGAATTACTTTTGGAATGACCCTTTTATATCTTGACAAAGATGAGGATAATAAATTTCTATTTCTACTTTGCTACAAACTTTTTATTATATTAAAAAAAATAAATTAGGGTTGGAGGAAGAACCATTTATTTCAATAAAGATTAAATTTTAACAAGTTTCTAAATTCCACAATTGACTCTGCTATTGGTCAAATAATGCAACTATCATTATTCTTGCAATATGTTATTAAAAAGACAGCAATCAAATAAAAGAAAAAGAGCAATTATACCCAAGCTCTGCATTAAATCACAAGGTTGAAATACTGTTAAACAAGAAACTGAATTTATAATTTAATAGAGGATAAAAGTTTTTCAATGGAAAATATTCTTTTTGTGAATGGTTTGTGTTTAATGCCATTTCAACCTTTTCAGTTATTTAATATTAAAAATAATAATTTTTGAATAAATATCTTAGTCTCATATATCAAACATTAGAATAATTTTTACACTTTAATCTACAGCTAGAAAGAGATTCATAAGTAGCAAGATTTTATAACTATTATATTAACCATCTATTATACTATAAAAATCAAATCACCTTGCTTGGTTGTATGAAACCCTAAATTCTGTTTCAGTTTCATCCGTTTTAAAAACTCATCTTTTTATTTCTTATAGAATAAAGAGAAATCTTTTTAAAAATTGGTGTTTAATTTCATTGGTTAATTTCATTCAACTATGAATTTTGAAGAAAGCATTTCATAAAGATTTTATTTTTCTATAATTTCACAATTGCATTATAAGGATTTGATTTGATTTAACGGCATATCAACCACTTTTGGGGTCATTTAATGCCAGAATGGTATTTTGTTTATGTTTACTTGATTCTCTTAAGTTTTTATTATGAAAGTTGATTTAAATGATATTCGTTTGTTGGTTATTTTTATTTTGTTATAAGGAAGAAATACAAAACCGTGTTTCTTGTTAGGTGGTTTCAGTTAAAAAAAAAACTTTAATATGTTTCTTTCAACAGCTGACTTGTTTATAAACAAAAAGTTTTTTGTTTAAAATGTTTGACTAAATATTGTGGCCTCTCATTTTTATGCAAATATGAAAAAAAAAGTATATTTTTACAATTTTTTTCTAACTTGATTTCATATATTTTTACGGATTAGCATAAATTAATAATTTAAAGAATATTAGATTAGATAAACAAATTTTAAAAATATCAAATAAAAACTTTATTTCTTAGTTTAACTTTTCATTAAAAATATTTGATATTCAGAATGTTGTTGAAAAGTAAAAATAAATTTTTCTTATCCAATATTTGAAAAATTTGTTTATTTATCCAATATTTTTAATGTTTTAATCAGTAAAATTGTAGAAAGTTGAGTAAGAAAAAGCATGCACCATTCAGGCATGCTATAAAGTTTACTTAAAAGAAAAAAAATGAACATATAAAAAAAAAAAGGAAAATCAGCAAATAAGTTTTTACTTTATTTTAGATTTAAAATCTTTTGTAGATACTTTTTAATTAATCTAGTCTCAAGTAAATACTTATTAAAATACTTATTTGGCTCAACAGATTCTACATGCCCTAATGTTATAAAACTGGGGGATTTGTAGTGTTGTTGTTTTATACACTAGGTTTGTTTGGGAATTTGATTAATAATTATCCTTTTTATTTGTCGGTGTTGTTGGATACAAATACTTAGTGTTATGCACACAAATTAATTTAAAATATTCTTTGTTGTTGCCACTTGTTATATTTTTGTTTCAAAAGTCATGCTAATTTTGTTTTAAAATATATTGAAAAAAAATGTCAATACTTTCTTGATTTTCAAATCTTTCTAGCTTAAAACATTTTTTTAAAAAATAGAATTACACTATTCAATAAAAAATATTCTATTTTAAATTTCTGATAAAAGAAGGAAAAAAGTTTATTGGTTGAATAATCATAATTATTACACCTTTTGGCTACCATACTCAAGGGTCATTACTCTGAATCTTTTTTATTGAGTGAAAAAGAAAAAAAATGATAACTTGAAACAGACACCTTGATTTAAATTGCAATTTATTATCATCATTAATAGGTAAGTATTTTGGTGTTATAATTTTGTTTAATGATGATTGAATTTTATCAAATGCCAGAGAAAGATAGACAAAATCTATATATTTCAACATTTTGAAATTATTTTTTTTAATTTTAGAATATTCATAATGCTAATTTTATTTGTGGGGAAAATAGAAATGGCTTACCACTCAAATGCCCTCTGTCCTTCTGGCTGAAAAAAGAAAAAAATCCAAGATGGTCACCGTGATATTTAATACACACAGTCTTATACAGACCTTGCAAAGTCACGCTACACCTATGCTAATGAGGTGTCCTTTGGCTTCATAAAAGAAGGTCACTTAAAGAAAATTGGCAAAATCTATTACACCCATCTTTGGTATATTTTGATTTTCATTGTTGTGTTGCTTCAGGTATTTTGATACATTATCTTTTATTTTTTTTATTTGATTATCTCATCTGTAAAGTGAATAGGTTTTAAAAGTTGTAATTTTATTTCTAAATTTTCTTAATACATACGTGGAGGAGGTGGACATTTTGTGTACATACTTAGCAATATACAAGTTCTGTATAAAAATAAAGCTTAATGAAATTTGTTTTTTATTGTTTTGTTTTTTAGACATGTTATTCTTCCTAATGATATTGCCAAGTTGGTCCCCAAAAACCATTTAATGACAGAAACAGAGTGGCGTAATTTGGGTGTTCAGCAGTCCCCTGGTTGGATTCATTACATGGTTCATTCTCCAGGTAAGATAGATTTCTTATATGACACTCTTATCTTGTCAGTAATGCATCAGAAAATGTCTACATCACCTGTTTTTACAAAACTTGTAGATTAGACAAGACAATTGTCAATAGAGAGAAAGAGCCCAAACATTCAACCTGAGCACTACAAAAGTTTTGTTCATTCTTTCTCCCTACTCTTGTCTATCTACCCATTTCATCAGTCTTTTTGTTTTTATTAATAATGAACTTTTTTTTCAAATTTCACTCTACTAAAGTAGTAGCTTAAATGCCTATTAACTAATATCTATCTTAGTCACTACATGTAAGCCACATAGACCCTGGTCAGTACTAAGATGTGTAACTTAGGAATAGCAGATGCCATATTATTTGGACAGGCACTTGTCAATATCCACCCAGGGATTTGACATGCACAATCTTCCTCAATACTTCCTTGCCATGTAGACAGATGGATAGATTTTTTCTTTATTTTTTTTTTCAATGAATTCTAATTGATTAGTCACTAAACTTTCTGATTATCCAAAAAAATCAGAAATACTCGTGATTAAAGATTTTTTGTGTATGCTGAATTGATACCCCATAAAAAATCTAAAAATAGAAATCAGTTGTTAATTTTTCTTTTTCTTTCCATCCCAACATTTGTTTATAAATGAAGCTTAGTCCATGAGTGTGTGAGTTTGTTCACTCTAATACAGCTGTGCCTGTTTTCTTTAAAATTCACAAAGTTGTACTTTGTTTTGGGATACTTCTAATTAGTATTGATAATCAAAACAAATCATTTTCTGGAAGGAATGATCTAATTTAAATTAAATTTTACCAGGATAGGTAGTTTGCTAGTTAGATTCTTATAGGGTTTATTTTAAAGAAAGTTAGATTATTTTTTAAGAATATTTTCAAATTCAACAAGTGAAGCATGCATGGTCCCCTATAAGTGCACAGTGAATAGATTATAAAGATATATATCCATGGAAAATTACGTTAATTTTTAATGTGGTATAATTTTTGATTGGTAATTAACAGAGCTGGGACTACCGATTGACATTCGGTAGATCGGTACTACCAGGGGTAGATTTTTGCTACTGATACCGATCATTCGGTATTTTGAAAAAACTACCGAGACCGATTAACATTCGGTAGCGGTAGATTGAAAAAGCGAGCACGAGACATTTTTTGTTAAAATTAGTTCTGTTAAATAAATTAATTCAATATTTTCATATTAATTATGTTTGTTTGTTTGTTCATTGTCTCATCGAAAGTGAAACAGATTCTAGACGGTGTAAAATGAAATAGGAACCAAATAGATTAATGCCCCCTTTCTGAGCAGTGTAAAATGCCACCAACTTGTTTCTCTCGCTCTAATCGTTTCTGTGTAGTCTAGTATATACGGTTACCGACTTCTCCTCATCACTAGACTTCTCATCACGTGGTTTTTTCATCACCCCGACATCAAGGGATTTCACCTCAAAGAAAAAATTACATTTATTCATATAATAATGTTATTTATGTTTTTATTACGTTAAATTTTAGCCTCTTTGGTAATTTGGGGGTATTTTTACGAGAGATTATTAAAATCTATAAAGTGAATATCATCCTCTTTTTCAAACTGTTTAAAAAAGATAAACAATAAAAAAACATTTATTCAAATTATTTTATTTTCTATTTTTTAATTAAAAATCCAAACAAACTTCTCCAAATAGTTTAATTTTATTTTAACTTAATGTAAACAAACATTACCGAACTTAAAATTAAAAACAAAAAAATAAAGAATTTTGAAAAAAAATTCTTTTAAATAATTATTTTACTTTTAAACGACACAATAGCAGAACTTTATCAAAGAAACTTTAAATAATGTTAGTAAAATAATAATTAAAACTAATACTGTTCATATAAACGGCACGTTTTCTCTCACCACCGTAATGAAAACAATATCGCTATTTGAGAAGTTAACAGAAAATCTTAATTAACCCTTTCTACCCTAAACAGCCTTAGTAAATGAAGGCAAAAAAGACACACTGACATTTTGACAGGGCTCTCTGAGTGACTATTTGGTAATATTGTTGAGTCAGGGTCCAAAGTTGGAGTCTGAAATATTGTTGTGTGTGTTCTTTTGCCTTAAATTGCCAGGGCCGATATATCGGTTCTTTAGGGTTTAAAGGGTTAAAAAATGTTTTGATTACATGTGAATAAAAAAAAATTATTTAACTTATTTCAACAACAAATTATTATTTTTTAGAAATATTTCCTTTGAAATATTTTCTAACCTGAAAAAAATAAACAAAACTAGACTGGTTGATTTTAATTCATTTTTTGTTCTTCTTTCGTCGTTTGTTATGTAAATAAATAGAAATTTGAAACAAAATTAACCTCAAAACAAATCGTCTGCTTCTTTTTTTTTTTAAATTGAACAGTTCTAAAGAGCAAATTCATCTGAAATGCGAAAAAGACCCTTCAGGACAAGTATCAACAGCCAAAAATTAAACAAGGAAACAAAGTTTTTTAAACAAGAAAATAATTAAAAAATGTTTCTCTTTAACTTAAACAACCCCTCTCTCTCTCTGAGCAGTCAGTTGGTGATGTTAAGAAGTTGATAGGAAGAAATTTATTTTGTTATTTTTTTGTATAGTTTAATGAAATGTTTGAAAATTAATAAATAATGATGTTTAGCAGTACCCAATATGGCCATCGGTAAGTTTTTAAATTCTCTGACTGACAATTAAGTAAGGGAGTTAATTAACAAATATTTAGTATATAACGAGAAAAATAGAGTTGAAAATTTAGAAAGGACCATAAATCCAGATCCGGTCATTTATGTCCTTGCAGTAGGAGTACCCAA
>JAUZSX010299170.1:0-13260 GCA_034780655.1 Idiosepius hallami | reverse complement strand
ATAAAACCTAAGTATAACACAGCATATTTGGTGAATATTAAAAGCGTGAATCAGAATTCACTTTTTATCGCAGAGAAAAGGGAATCGTCATAAATTACAACATCCATAAAATTATATAAGAACAAATCCATTTCATGAATATTAAACTCTTGGTATATTGAAACCTGGAGGCCTGGACCATAAATTAATATTCAGTCATAATTAAACCTAGGAAAATATTCATCAACAAATGAATATTTAATGATTAGTTCAATTCCGAACGAAATTTTAAAGACATTGAAAACATTCGATTTTATAACTTTGGACCCTGACTTATCAAAATTACCAGGTATTCACTCAGAGGCGTTATATTTGTTTGGGTGTGATACCCCTGCTGGATTTAGTCCAAAGATATTATATTTACTTGGTGAGCACCAACCCAAGTTTGGCACAAGGTCATTTTACGTGCTCTTACCCGGGCTTTTAAAATTCAGTGTTACCCTTCACCTAGATGAGCTGCTCTCCCGAGCTGACGAGCCCATCTGCCCGAGGCAGCTAAGTAAGTAGTGGTTGTTGTTGGGTTTCGTATTTTTGATGAAGTAAAAATTGCGGGTTAAAATGAATGAATTTCGATGGGTTTATTGCGGTGAAAAATAAAGAGAGGATGGAATAGTCTATAAGAGAGAGAGAGAGAGAGAGGGAAGGGAGATAAAGAGAGAAGGATGGAGAGAGGACGGAGAGAGGGGGGATAAAGACAGAGAGAGTGAAAAAGAGTGAGAGAGAGAGAGAGAGGAAAAGGAAGAGTTAAAGAGAAAAAAATTAAGAGAGAAAGAGAGAGAGTTAAAGAAAAAGGAAAAGATTAAAGAGAGGGCGAGAGAGTTAAAAAGAGGGAGAGAGATGGGGGGTTAAAGACAGAGAGAGGAAAAGAGAATGAGAGATAAAGGGAGAGAGAGAGAGAGAGAGGGTATCAGTTAAAGAGAGAGAATTTAAGAGAGGATGAGTGTTAAAGAGAGAAAGAAAGAGTTAATGAGAGAGAAAGGCTCGAGAGAGAAATAAAGAAAAAGAGAGAGAGACAGAAAGAGAGAGAGAGAGGGAGATTAAAGAGAGATAAAAAAGTTAAAGAGAGAGAGAGAGAAAGAGAGTTAAAAAGAGAAAGAATTAAGAAAAAGAATTTAAAAAAAAAGACACAGAGAGAGGGAAAGAAAGACCAATAGAGAGAGAGAGAGAGAGAGAGAGGTGTTAAAGAAAAGGAGAGGAAAAAGACTTTAAGAAAAGGATATTTGAGAGAGAGAGAGGGGGCGAAGACTTAAAGAGAGAGTGGGAAAGAGAGATAAAGACACAGAGAGAGAAAGAGAGAGAAAGAGAGAGAGAAAGACTAAAATAGATAGAGAAGGTTGAAGAAAAAGAGAGGAAGACTTAATGAAAAGGATATACGAGAGAGAGAGAGAGAGAACGGAAGAGTTAAAGACAGAAAGAGAAAGAGAAAGGGTCACAAAGAGAGAAATAGAGAGAAATAGAAAGAGAGGACAGAGTAAGACACGAGAGAGGGAGGGGAGACTTATGAAAAGAGAAAGTGAGAAAGAGAGAACAAGAAAGAGAGAAATAAAGACACAGAGAGAGACAGAGAGGGTTAAAGAATAAGAGAGATAAGACTTTAAGAAAAGGATATGAGAGAGAGAGGGGGAAGTGAAGAGTTAAAGAGAGGGAGAGAGAAAGGGTTATAAAGAAAGTGACAAAGAGAGATAGAAAGAGAGGAAGACACGAGAGAGAGAGAGGGAAACTTATAAAAAAAAAGAAAGCGAGAAAGAGAGAACAACGAGAGAAATAAAGACAGAGAGAGACAGAGAGGGTTTAAGAAAAAGAGAGATAAGACTTTAAGAAAAGGATATAAGAGATAGAGAGAGAGAATGGATTAAAGAGAGACACAGAGAGAGAGAGAGAGAGATAGAAAGAGAGGACAGAGTAAGACACGAGACAGGGAGGGGAGACTTATGAAAAGAGAAAGCGAGAAAGAGAGAACAAGAAAGAGAGAAATAAAGACAGATAGAGACAGAGAGGGTTAAAGAAAAGGAGAGGTAAGACTTTAAGAAGAGAGAGAGAGACAGAGAGAGAGGGGAGAATGGATTAAAGAGAGACAGAGAGAGATAGAAACAGAGGACAGACTAAGAAAACACGAGAGAGGGAGGGGGGACACATGAAAAGAGAAAGCGAAGCAAAGCATAGACGTTGAAATCAATTTCCATATTTGGAAATGGATGTGTTTTGTAGTTATATTATGGGATAGAATTGTCGGCGGTGTCGGTAGTGTGTGCGTGTTACGGCAACACAACAGCTCTTCTGCATCATCCTCCACCACCACCGACACAAACAACATCATCATCACCAAGAACAACACAACACCACCACCACCATCATCATCATCATCATCACCGTCATCATCATCAAAGGCTACCATTACCAACAATAACAACAACCAACTCCCATCATCATCAGCAGCAGCAACAAGAACACAAGCACACACACACACATATAACCCCCACTACCGACCCTCACCCCCACAATCATCATCACCAAAAACACAACACGAACAGCTCGATCGCCAACAACAACATACTTGTGTATTATTTTATTAGTAATGTAATAATTAGGATAATAATACAATTTTGTCTGTACTCACTCATAGACTTAGGTTCATTACTATTAGTGTTAATGTGTAGCAGTGTGTAGAGCACTTTAGCAGCAAGCAGCGCAGCGCCATACAGTCCTTCCTTGACTGAAGTGGTTGGTGTGTGTGGTGGTTGTACTGCTGGGCTGGAAATCAAAGGAGACTTGTTGTCACTTTGACTCCAGCAAAAACCACTGGTTGCTAGTGGTGTCACTGGTAGTGGTGTGTGGTGGTGGTGGAGTGTGAGAGCCTCTGCTATGTGTGGTGGTGTGTGGTGTGTGGTGGTGATTGATTGATTGCATTTGGTGTGAGATCTAATAATAATAATAATAATATACAGGACTGTCCGACTGTACTGGAGTGTCAGAGGAATCTTGTTGTCACTTGTCCACTCTGTCTTCAGGAATCGTCACCGGGTGTTGACAGAGTTGGGAAACTGAAACTCTGCTAAATGGCAGGTGTGTGAACTTAAGTGGACGCAGTTGCAGGGCAGCCGACAGCAACAGCAGTCAGTTGTTGTGTGAAAACCCTAGAAAATGTTGTTGCAGTTGCACCGTACAGTTCTTGACTGAAAGGGTGCAGCAACAGCTGCAGCAGCAGCAGCCGAACTTGCTGGAAATCAGAAAAGACTTGTTGTCACTTTGACTTCAGTATGAACCACTGAACCAGAACCACTGGTTGCTATGCTGCTGGGTATAAGAATGCACCTGGTTATTGGTGTGAGATCCCATAACAAGAACAACAATAACAACAACAACAACAATTATTATTATTATTATTATTATTATTATTAAATAATAATAATAATAATAATAATAATAATATTTTTTATTATTATACAATCAAATCAATCAGGAAATTAAACAATATCAAAAATAACAATCGTAAAAAAAAAAACCTTAATAAATGGGGAAAAAACGTTCAAAATAAATAATCCAAAAAAATGAAAATAAAAAAATCCGATTTATTTATAGAAAATTTCAAGTAAAACTGGCACTTTAAATAAAAATCATTTAGAGTGCAATCAGCAGCAGCACAACTAATAGTTGTGCTTCTTGTAACAATAGTAGTTTGAACGAACCTAAGTAGTAGGTGTCCGTGTGTGTAGTGTATCAAGAAGGGCACTCACTGAGAGAGGCTAGTTAGACTTAAAAGATTATTATTTTATTAACTTAAAAAAGGGAAATCCGTAAAAAAGCACAAAACAGAAAAGGAAGGTGTCTCTTTATTTTTTTTTTTTCAATTTCGTTATAAATATTTTCAACAAGAAACGAATAAATAAGTAAAGTTTAATTAGAAACAGCCCAAAAAACCGAAACTGAACGCTTTCTTGATATTGGTAGGAGAGAGCTGGCTTTGTGTTTTTTTTTTGTTTGTTTTGTTAGCTAAGAATGAAGAAAAATTAAAATAAATAAAGAGAAAATTAAAAAAAAAAAAACCCTTTAAAAAAAGTAATTAAAAAGGACCCCTCCTCTTGGCTGTTACTGTCCTCTCTCAAGTGTTATTGTCACCCCCAAAACGCCTTTATTTTTTAGGTAAAAAAACCCAAAAAATCTGCTCTATGAAGTGAAATTTTCAAAAGTGGTTGTTGGACCTAAACATCTGGACACTTAAAAAAAGGCCTTATAAATAAATCAACTCAATATTTAAAAAAAATCGTGGTCTATCTTGCTTCTTCCTTTCCTTTTATTATAAATTCAAACAAATTAAAAATTTTAATTAGATTAATTAAATAAATACATCCCTACCTGCAAGTTTGTTTTTAATTAATTACAAAGCAATTATTAATTTTATAACTGAGATTTAAAAAAAAGGGAAAGAAAAAAAGAAAGAAAAAGAAAGAAAGCAGTTGTAGTTACTTTTTGTTAGATTTTAAAAAGTTAAGAAAAAACGTTTTTTTTGGTTTTTAATTATTTAGATATTTTAAATTAAGAAAATTTTATAACTCTTGTGTACTATTCTCTTTTTTTATTCTTGTCAAAATCTGTCACGTTTATTTATTTATTTATTTATTTAACTCGAAAAAGAAGAGGAAGAGGCAACTTAGGCCACGCTGCTATCTTAAGTTAATTTTTTTAATGCTAAAAACCCCAACTCAGGAAGGAAGGTACTCTATCGGGGTTTTTGGTGTTGTTACTGTTTTTACTCCATCTCAAATTTCACAACAATTTTACCCGAAGACTTATTTTATGGACTGAAGATACATTTTAAAACAATCAAGTAAGTAATAGTATTTTATTTTTAATTTTAAATAGTTTTTGTCATAAATTGAGTGTTTGTGGTAAATGTTGGCGTGTGAACTGATTCGGATTTAGTAGTTTTTTTCTTTCGCTTTTAGTTATATCTCCATTTTAATCGAAATATTAATCCCCCCCCCCGTTTTCTCATTTGGAATAATAAAAAGATTAATTTTTATTAAAAATTAAAAACGATTATCACATTCTTTGTAAAGGTTTTGATTTTAATTCTAACGTCTAACAAGAAACTGTGTGTGTTCTGTTCAGTCACACAGACAGGGCAGAGAGAGCACCTTCATCTAACACACAACTGCAATATAACACCACCTAAAACGATATAATTGCATATTAACATTTGATAAAGGTCTTAGTTTTAAATTAAAAGCACGGGCACAAGAAGCAGCACCCCCAAGTAAAGACAGGGTTGCTTATTTTCGTGTTTTTTTTTTAAACACAGACCATATCACGGGTTTCTTAGTTTTTATAAATATATCAAATTATTTTTTACAGATAATTTTCAGTTTACTTTTTATAAAATAAACTCCCAACCGAAGTGAAAGACTGGTTAGAGAGAGCTTGGAAATTGCCCTAAAATTATTTGGATTCAATTTAAAAAAAAACAAAAAAAACTCATTTTTTTTTTAGTTTGTAGATAAAAAAAAAAACTGTGTAAAATTGTTTTTGTTTCTTGTCTTAAGGTTGTTTTTTGTTTTTCGGTCATAAGACGAGGAAGTTATTGCTTTTTAAAAAAAAACATGCCATGGAAGGAGGACAACACAACGAATAAAGAAATGAAATACAATTTTGTATTGATAATGTTATTCTGTCGTGTGTAGTAGCTGTATTTAATTTTCTGAGACCATCTATAGTCAGTTGATTTATTTATTAAGAAGGTCTTTTAAAAACAGTGAGGTACGGAAGAAAAAAAGTACAGGATTAAAATCCGGTCTGTTTAAAAGACTGGTAAAATCCCGCTTTTCCGTTAAAAAACAAATTATAAGAATTCTTAATAAGAAAAAAAACAATAAACAACCCCAAATAAGCTTAAAAATAATGTTTTGTTTCTTTTAATGCTTATTTCTTCTTCAACTGCTAGGAGTTTAATTCAATTCGATCAAACAAAAACCTACCAATCTAAAGACCTGAAAAATCTATTCAACAAAAAACTAACCTCAAACAAAATCCTACAATTCTAGAAAGAAATAAGAAGACAAGAAGACCGTATACAAAAAAATTAAACTTTATTCTCCTCTCTACAGTCAGTACGCACAAAAACATTAACTAATTGAACCTCAATATCGACTAACCCTGATCATTAAAAGAAAAAACCTTCTCTTCCAAAAGTTAAAAAATGCTTGATTAAAATAACCATCCTGCATTAAATGATATAGGTTGACATGCCGTTAAACAAATCAATCGTTTTAAATCGCATCTGCAAGTTTCAACCCAAAATAAGAATAATCACGAATCTTCTAGTTTAGTGTTGTGTAAACGCCATAAAGTAATTTTTAGTGTCATAAATTCAGTAATCTTCAACACATTTAATGACTGGCAAGTGACAAATAAGTTATAATTTTTCTCTTTAAACCTTTGAACCCCGAGTTATCAAAATTACCAATTAGTCACTCAGTCATATTAGAGAAAAAATTAAAGCCAAAATATTGGTGTGTGTCTTCTTTGGCCTTGCCTTTTCAGGGCCGATATATTGGCCCTCTAGGGTCGAAAGGGTTGAAAATCCACCAAAATTCAGTTAGTTATCTAAGAGTAGAGACACGAATGACGGAAGGGGTATGTGCCCTGCCTGCCTCAGCCCCATCCATGGCCCAAATATCGATTATGACAAAAAATGACACCTTAAAAAGTTCATTCTTTACTTAATAATCAGTGAACATTTCATAATTACCTGATTTTTGGCAATTTTTTAAATCCTTTGGATCCTAGCTTATTAAAATTACCAAGTAGTCACTCAGAGTTGTTATATTAAAGGGACATATTAAAACCAAATTAATGGTGTGTCTATTGCCTTATCTTGTCATAGCCGATATATCGGCCTCTTTGGATCCTAAGGATTGAGAGACTTTAAGAAAAAATTATACCTCGCCACCCCACCAATCTATAATTTTGCTGGTCACTACATAAGATTATGCACACTGAATTTACGACACTTTAACTTACTTTTACGGCGTTACAACGCTAAACTAGAAGAGTATAAGTATTATACTCTTCTAGTTTAGCGTTATAAGATGATGTACAAGAACTTTAAATAAAAAAAAAATTCCTGATTAATTTTTCGGCAGATTTCAGTAGATTAAAAAAAAATACTAGTCGTAATTGTAAACCTTTAAAACTAAAAGTTTTATCCTTAAAAAATATTTGAATTAAAAATAATTATTATTATTTATGTTCTAGTTTAGCGTTAATGTCGTAAAAAGTTAAGTGTATAAGTATAGTGAGTGAAACCCCTCTTTAAAAATCTACCAAAAATCAAGTAATAAACTAATCGATATATAATTTTCACCGATTATTAAGTGAAGAATAAGCTTTATAAGGCTGTAAATTTTTTTTCCTAATCAATAGATAAATAATAATTTTTCCGGTCATTACAAGAAATATTTACTACATAAACTAAACTACTATTCGACCGACATTACGAAATTGGACTAGATTACCAAAATAAATTCCGACAGTGTCTAACAAAAATGATATTTGAAAGAACATATCCGTGTCTTGTTAATTTTTTCAAATATTTACATCTTATTTATATGTGAGTAGGGTCCCTACTAGGGACGAACGAACTAAATCCTTAAAAAAATATTTCAGTTAAATTATTATTTTAATGTTCTAGTTTAGCGTTGTAATGTCGTAAAGCTTGTTAAGTGTCGTAGTGAGTGGAACGAACCCCACTTTAAAAAAAAAACTACCAAAAACCGAGTAATAAACTAATCGATATATAATTTTCAACGATTATTAATTGAAAAATGTTATATATGTGACTAGGTTCACTAGGGACGAACGAACGAAAACACGGAAAACACTTCCCATCTCAAACGATATTCTTCTCTTTTTTTCTCCTGAATTTTGGCTGTTTTGGTTTTTTCAAAAAACAGTAAAAAAACAAACCCAAACATTACAACAACCTACACTTAACCTAACCCTAACCCCTTTCGTCTGTTTTTAAGATTTATATTTAAACTAACCAGAATAGAAATGTTAATTTATTAAGTTATTATTAGTTAATAATGTCCACACTTCGTAACGCTGTTAAGTGGAGTGGAGTGGCTAGTACTTTAGTTTTGTAAAATTACAAACCCAAATTAAGGAATTTTTTTTTAGTCCCTCTTTAAAAATCTACCAAAAATCAGGTAATTATTAAATCAATATGATTTTTTTTTAGCAAATATTAAGTGTAGGAAATTTATAAGCGTGCTATTTTTTTTTTTTTTCGTTATCAATAGATAGATAAATAAATATATATGGATTGGCCGATATACTTCTAAGTCTTCATTTGATACTTTACTTACTTCCTGTTTCGGGGGGAGTATGATCATTGTTGAAAAACCATAAAAAATAATCTATTGATTATGAAAAAAATATAAATCTTTTATGAATTTAATTGTCCACTTAATAATCGGTGAAAATTTCATATTGATTAAATAATTACCTGATTTTTGATAGATTTTTAAAAGTGTGATACCGATGAGAAAAATTCGATAATTTGGTCGAATTTTACGAAGTACCCACTTTCACTTTACTGGGTTACGAGGACACAAGTACACAACGGAATGCTAACCAGATTTACCAATTAGAGATTTATTTACCTGTGAACCCCCCACCCTCCGGAAAGAAAAAAATAACTTATTATTTTTTAACGTTTTTATTTTTGTTATTATTTTATGAGTTAAAAAGGTATTAATGCAGAAGAGGAACGAAAAAACGGAATGGCAATTATTAGTGCCACAACTCAAACTGTCACACAAACGTTAATTAATGTTATAATGAAAATACAAAAGAATATCTAAACAAAACATTTCTTATTAATAAACGAGAGAAGACAGTAAGCAATACAACAAACTGTCATTATTTTATTTATTTTTTATTTTTTTGACGAACAAAATAAAAAAAATAATTAATTATTGGGCCTGTAATCCCCACCCCAACACCACACTATTGCTTTCTTTACTTGCTTCTTTCGTTTGTTTATAAAAATTGTTTTGTTTAGAATATTGCTTTGTATTTTTATTAAAACATTAAAAGTCGATTAACAGTTACTTCCGTTTTCCGTTTGTGGCACTACATTAAGAATTTCCATTCCATTTTTAAACGATCCGAAAATTCGTTCCTCTCCTGCATTAATACCATATATTTTCAAATGAAATGTGATGTGAGATTCAAGAAAAAAAAAAGAAAAGGGTTTTTTATTTACTGAAACGAGCGGAATTTTTTTTTTTAAGCTCGGGGTTTTAACTTCTTTTTTTTTTTACAAGTATTCGGGCTCGAGGCGGCAAGGTGGGTGGAGAAAGCTCGGACTATGGAATCGTATTACGCGAGTTCAAATCCCAGTCAAAACCATCCTATCTACCGTTTTTAGCTGCCTTTTGGGCAGATGAGGCTCGTTAACTCGGGAGGTCTCTCATCTAGGTGAAGGACCACACTGTTTACAAAAGCCCCCCCAAAAGGTCCTCCAGTTTCGGGGTTGAGGGAGGGCATAGGGCTAGAGCGTAGAGCGACTCTTTCTCGTACAAACAGGTATACTACGGAAACAGCAAATACAAATTTGCTGCCCAACGCACACCACCGCCACCACCACCACCACCCACAAGTAGTCACCAGCACCACACCACCACTAGGTGTAAACGGTTGATTAATAATTATTCGGACTATTGTCCTCATCATTATTGTTTTTTCTGTCTTCGTGTGTTTTTTTCGACTTAAAACAAAGTTTGTTAATGATAAAAAAGGATTTGGTATTGATTTTCTTATATGTAGTTTGCGGAAGAAGAAGAAGGAAAGACATTTAGGGTCAATGACTGTTCATTTGATTTAACGAATATATTTGATTTTTGAATTGAATTTTGAGTTGTTAGTCGATAACAAAATATTCACAATCGTTGAACAACTGAACAGGAACAGAGACAGAGAGCAAGAACACTTACACAGAGCACAGGCACATGGTGTGTCACAGTGCCACACCAACCACCAGGTCATTTTATTATTTAAAAAATATCCCTTTGCATTGACTTTTGTGTAGTTGTGTCGGGATTGTCAATAAGTAATAAATGAATAAAATTAGATTTTACTTTGGACTCTGACTTATTAGTAGGGCCTGGGTTGTGACAAGAATATTCTTTGTATGTAAGCATATTCTTTACACACAGGATATTCTTTTAAAGCATTCATGAATAGGGCTGTGTAAAAAAATATTCTTTCTATGTAAGCATATTCTTTTAACAAAATGCATTTTCTTATTTTTAAAAGAATGTTCTTTTAACAAAAAGTATATTCTTAAAAAAGAAAAGTATATTCCGGAGAAAAAAAAGCATATTCTTTTTTAAAAAGAATATTCCCACGAAAAAAAGAAGCCTATTCTTAAGCATAAGCTTGAAGAATATTTCCAGCATATCAAAGAGGAGAAAGCATATTTTAATAAGAATATTCTCGTACAGCCCTTTAGCAAGATTGTAACTAGCCACTCCATTAAGACCCACCAACCATAGGGCTGAAATATCGGCGTGTCTTCATTTGGCTCAGGTTCCCAAGGAATGGATTAAAAATAATTAAAAATTTAGAATTTTGAATAAGTCTCAGAAGTAAATCGCCAAATTAGGGTTATTTTTATTTTACCTTTAAAAGACTTAACAACAATAACCAGTGGTTGTTGTTATTTGCCAGATTTATTGGCCCTTTAAATTTAGAAGAGTTCGACTTCAAAATTTATATTTGGGTCTTTATTTTTGGATTTGGCCTTAACTCTTTAAACCCTAAAGAACCGATATATCGGCCCTGGTGACTTAAGGCGAAAAGAAGACACGCAACGCACACAACGATATTTTAACCACTACCTTTGGATCCTGACTTAGCAATATTACCAAGTAGTCACTCAGAGCTGTTACTGTCTGTTCTGTTCTACTAACCCTTTCGACCCTAAAAGGTCGATATATCGGTAGATCGGCCTTAGTAAAACAAAAGCAAAAAAAGACACACTGACATTTTAACCCTAATATGGTTCTTTAATAGAACGTCTCTGAGTGACTACTTAGTAATATTTCTAAGTCAGGATCCAAAGGTGGAGGTTGAAATATCATTGTCTATGTGTCTTCTTTTGCCTTAAGTTGTCAAGGCCGATATATCGGTTCTTTAGGGTTTAAAGGGTTAAAGGACCTTTTTAAGGTTGACAAATGTCAGTGTGTCTTTTTTTGCCTTTGGTTATCAAGGCCGATACATCGGCCTCTTAGGGCCGAAAGGGTTAAATTTGGCTTTTTAAAAGTTTTACAGAATTAGTTTCTATTATTAATTCTTGGTTATTTTTAGATTATTTTCTTTCTTTTTTTCCTTTTGGTAAATAAATTTTAAAATTTGGTTATTTTTCTAAAATTAATGTTTTGGCTTTTTTTGTGTTTGCTTGACATTTAACCTTTGCCCTTTTTTCTGGGTCGACAACCCTGGCCAGTTATTTGTTGATATGCCGTTAAGACAGAACCAAAGAACCAAAAAAACTGTTCCATCTTGTGGATGCAGTGAAAAAAATGCAGTAAAAATGCCCTGAAGGTGTAACGGGCATTTGCAGAACAAGCAAATGAAGTTTGTCCGAACCCTAAACCCCAACCCTAGCCAATCAAATTGCTATCTTACAACAACCGGTGCAAAGTCCCCGAGCAAAAAAAAATATTTCACCATTGCTTGTACCGCAAAAGCGCCGGTGTAACAACAAAACGTTATGGTGCCAAAATAAAATCTTAGACTTGTGTTTCCACACGTTTACGAATTTGTTTTTTCCTAAATATATTCAGAATATTTGAAAATTTGGTGTGCAGTTCTTAATGCCAATGGAGGACATTTCCAGCATTTCCTTTTAAGAAAACCTTTGATACCTACAAGACTTATGTAAGTTTGGTATTATATTTACTTGGTGAGCAGCAGCAGCAGTCAGCACCAACCAAGTTTGGCACAAGGCCATTTTTAAGGTGAATGCAATGGTTTTGACTGGATTTTGAACTCGCTTACTACGATTCCAGAAAAGTTTGGTATGCAGTAAACAATAATGTCCTTATGCCAATGGAGGACATTTCCAGCAATTCCTTTAAGAAAATCTTTGATTCTGTAAATAAATAAACACAACCTTTTTATTGCTAAAAAATTGTATTGTCTAAATGTTACAGAATAAATTTCACTGCATATTAGTTGATTAAAATTTTTGGTATTAATGCAGAAGAGGAACCAATTTTGGGGTTGTTTAAAAAATGGAATGGAAATTCTTCATGTAGTGCCACAAACGAAAAGTAACTGTTAATCGATTTAATGTTTTAATGACAATACAAAAGAATATCTAAACAAAACAATTTTTATTAACAAACGAGAGAAAGTCAGCTATACAACAAACTGTCATTAAAAAAAAAAAAACAATTATTCATAGTGTTGGGAGCTATACAGACCCAATAATTAATTAAAAACATTTTTAGTTTGTTTGTCAAAAAAAATTATTAGTTTGTTGTATTGCTTTCTTTCTTCTGTCTATGGTTAATAAAAATTGTTTTGTTTAGATATTCTTTTGTATTTTCATTAAAACCTTGAAGTTGGTTAACGGTTACTTGTGTTTGTGGAACTACATAAGAAATTTCCATTCCATTTTTTAAACATTAAAATTTGTTCCTCTCCTACATTAATACCAAATTTTCTGTATACTCTTGGTGCACAGTAACTTTTTGGACATTTTGTATACCCATAGTGCACAGTAACTTTTTGAACAGCCTGTGTATTGTTGAAGGTGGATCAGGGGATACGGTGGTGGATGGGAGTAGAAAGTCAATATCTGTTCAGAGGGGGGTGGGGACTTGTTCACTTAGGGGTGCAGCCAGTCAGTCAGCCACGACTTTTATCCGAAATTTATCTGTTCCAATGACCTTTGCTGACAGGTCATACTGCTGAGAATGGTTGATAGCAGAATTATGCCAACCAAGCGACCCTGGCAGCGTCTCTTATATCAGGGATGCCAGGGAGGGAGGTCACAAGCACCAGCTCCCCTCAGCCCTATTGGTTCTGATTCTCTCTCTCTCTCTCTGGATACTATATTATATTATTTTTTTTATTTTCAAAAGCAACCGTATTTTAGCTGTTATTCGCCTGCCACACAAACACACACACACACACACACACACACATATA
>JAUZSX010299160.1:0-13261 GCA_034780655.1 Idiosepius hallami | reverse complement strand
TTATCCCCTCTCCAAATCTAATTAAATCTAAATGATTTTTAGTTATATATATATATATATATATATATATATATATATATATATATATATAGGTTAGGTTCAAAGTTTCAAGAAGGCTGCCACCTTCAATATGAAAGCTCCTGAGTTTCAGAAATACCAGAAAAAGATCCAAGAAGGGCATCTCAGATAAAATATGAAAAAAACCCCAAAATAATGAAGATAAGAATATTGAAAACTTGTCTAAATGAAATTATTTATTGGTTAAAATCACACTCTGGCATCAATTATTAACCTTGGTACTTAATAAATTTTAATAAAGTTTCTATTCATTTTAATTTAAGCTTCCTTACAAACTTTTCTTCATGATGCTTTTATTTATTTATCTATTTTTTTAATTTGAACCTTTAAACTAGAGCCATTTCCATGGAGCTAGATTAGGTTTACGTTGGGTATGAACAAGCAACAGTTTTGATTGATCAAGTGTGGGACAGAAAATAAGGGACACTGAAAACTAAGTTACCCTTAGCCAGTTCCTTGCTTGACCTGGCCTAAGGCAGGCGTATTCAAGACCCTCTAAATAAGAAGAGAATTCTAACATCCACCATTTAGAGAGAGAAAGAACTTATATTCCACCAGTCGGTGAGTCTTGATGAACATTGTTTCTCTTAATTGTGTTTTGTAAAGTTTCTTTGTTTATTGGTGTACAATAATTAAGTTAAATGTATTTAGGCTCAGCTTCCTGCATTTTATTCATATTCTTCTGTAGTTAAGTAAACTAAAACTAACGTACTTAGATGCAGACATTAAACTAACAATTGGTGACTCCACCAATGGTAATTTTAAAAATGATCATTTTTATCTGGCATTTTTATCATATTGTTTTAATTACACTAAGTGTACTATTCATTCTACAGCTGGAGGGAATATACCTTTCCTAAGAGTATTTACCTTAAATGTGAATGTATGAAATTCTAAATAAAGATTCCGAAGTCCGAGTGCTAATTTACTGTCTTAAGTGGACTTACATCCCCTATAGTTTTGAATTTAATTATCTGTAAATTTAGAAAATACATTAACTCTTTAATCTCTAAAGAACCAATATATCGCCCCTGGCAACTTATAGCAAAAGACACACACACAAGGATTTTTCAACTTCCACCTTTGGACCCTGACTTAGCAAGTAGTCACTCAGAGCTGTTATTTTAAAAAAACATATTAGGGTCGAAATGCCAGTGTTGTCTTTTTTTGACTTTGCTTACTAAGGCCGATATATCGGCTCAATAGAGGCGAAAGGGTTAAAGATGAAAATTACTACTACTCAATGCAGTAACCAAACCCACTCAAGTCAGAGAAAAGAAAAAGCAAAATTAACTCTTAAAGAATTAAGCAACAACACAAGACAACATTCAACACTCAACTCAACAGACATCCAATCATTCAACTTTGACCTTCCCCCCCCCTGAGTAGGTAAAATTCCCGGTTCAAAACCGATCAAAAAATATTTCCCAGACCGTAATATTCCATATATGTAATTTCAAGTCTGTAGACCCAAATTTAGCAGGCTAGTTTGGTAGAGACTGTTTACACACAGTAGTAAGTACAAGTACACACACCTTTTCAATACAGAAAAAAAAAAAACGTTTTATTTGGTTGAGGAGAAATAAAAGTTTTTTTCTGTTTTGGCACCCTCTCATATAACGAAAAGGTGAATTTGAAATTATTCATTTATTTGACGATGCAATACAATTGTTAATTCAAATCTTTAGTTTTTTTCATATAAAGTAAAATATAAACAGTCAGTCAGACATTCTACAAGAAAGTAAATGAATCGTTCGGGAATTCGTTTTGCCGGCATATTCGCATTACTCACTAGTAGTAGCACAATCGTTATGACTTGAATGGGTGTGGGCTGCAGTGACCAATCAAAATAGAAAACAGATATTATTGACCAATCAATGAACTTTATTATAAAGGTTAACGATAACCATTGATTAAAGTGAAAAAGAGAGACTAATTGATTATTTCAAATTAAAAAGAAACCATTTTCAGTGAAATTGCAACAAACATGTAGAAATAAAATGATATTAGTAATAGAAAGACAAGAACGAGTTATATTGAACAAAAATATGCTGATTTATTTTAGTTGATAACCGACACTCACTCACTCACAACTGTTTGTATGAACTTGAAGTGACGTAAAACTGTGTGTGTGTGTAAGTGTGAGATCCCGTTTTTTTTTTTGCTTAGCGATTTTTCCTCAATAATTATTGGTTTAAACTCAAAACATTAAATCACGAACGGCTTTTCTATAGCGAAAAAATATGGTAGTTTTGAAATAGTTTATTTATTCAAAGAGAGAAAGAGAAATTATTATTTCTGATGACTTCTCATAAAGGTAAAAAAAAATCTTCTGCCACAATAACAAAGACGACGCGTGATTTCCTTCTCATTCTTATTTTATTTCTTTTTAAATTCAATATATTATATTGAATTTAAAAAGAAATAAAATATATTGAATATAATCAAGAATCCAACTTCCAACCATTCCCACAGTTGAAGGCTTTGTTAAGAAAGATATAATAAGCATCTAAAAAAAAAAAGTATTGACACACATGCTACCAATCACCACCACTTCCACACCAACCACACCGAACACATTCATTTAAATTAAAATTAAAGAATCCACGACAATGAATGAGGGAGAAAAGGATTTTTTTCTTTAACATCCCGAACCAACAACTAACTACATACATTAAAAGATGAATTGGCAATTAATTCAGTTTATTCGTAATGAGAAATAAATTTCGGGTCTCGTGAAAATATTGTAATTTTTTTTCAAGTAACGAGTTTCTCAACGCGTGATTATAAAATATTTAGTTGGTGAGTAGCTTTCATTATTATTAAAATTAAAACAAATTTCATGTTAAAATACAAACTGTCAGTCGAACTAGGACTTGTGTGTTAGTAGTCCTCGTAAATTAACTTCAATCAATTATCTTTATATTTATTAAATGTTACCAAATATAAAGATGATGATGGGGACTAGTCCGCACAATAAATAAAGTAACACGCATCCTCACCTCCAAGAGTAAAAAAAGCATTACATTCGTAAACAAAACCTTTGGTTTCTTTAATATAAAATTACGAAAATTTCCTCAAAAGTTTAAAAATAAATTATTGAAAAGTTTATTTTGTGATTACAGACAGCCAGTGCTTGACCATGATGACCAAGAGGAATTTTTACGGGTACTTACTTTTATCGGCATTTTAATGCACACATAAAAAAAAACACTAGTAATGAAAAAAGACCCACAATTGTTTTTAAAAATAAAATAAAAAATAAGATTAAAAAACAAGATTACAAAAATCTTTCAATATTTTTTTTTCAATCCTTTCGTCAAAACTGTTTTTTTTTTTTTTTTTTTTCGGTACCTGCTGACCTCTGACCTAATGTTTTGTTGTGTGTGTGTGAAGGGACGGAATACTTGATCGACTACTGCTAGTTATTTTAAAATATATACTTGTTCGGGTCTTTTACAAAGTTCTCAAACCAAACTAGTAAAATTAATCACGCTGTTTAATTGAAACAAGGAGGGTTAAATTTGATTTCAATCTTTTTACCAGAAAAACAAAACAAAACAACAAAACTTTTTCCTTGTCTTACTCGTTACAAATCAATAAGACTTATTAGATTTGATTTATGAGCAAATATATCTTCTTCTTCAGTAAGAAGAGCCTTAATAATTTAAAATATTTAAAAAAATAATGAAAATAAACGAGTTCAAAACGTTATTTAAATTCCTAAACTGAATTAAATTTATTGGAAAATTAACGGCATTAACTTAACTTGTAGAAAATTTCGAAATTAACTGTACAAAAATAAATGATAGACTTTTTGGTAATCAATAATCAATAATCACTAATCAAAATAATTTGTAACTAAATAATTCTAGAATAAATAAATAAAAGCGTTCTTTTTCGAGGAATGGGATGTTGGGGTGTCCCCGACCCCGCCCCGACTACTAGTATCTCTGGTCAGGTCGAGTCGACTGTTCAATTTTATCAATAACAGGTTTCTCTGACGGTATGTATTCATTTTTTGTGGCCAAAAATTCAATATTGACTTTGTGAAAAAAAATACATTTTTTTAAATTATGAAAAACTATTTAGATCAATAAATAAATAAATGAACTGAACTAGAAGTGTTATTAGTTAAAATAAAACCCAGAGAAACTATTAAAAAAGACAAGAGTAGAGTCTTGTTTTTATTCATTAATTTTCAAAAATTCAAACTACAAATATTTCACTAAGTTTGTAGTGTTCATAAAATGAGGAGTCGTTTTATTACACATGGTTAGAAATTAATACTCCGTCGATCGGTCGGTCGTGTGTGTGTGTAGGGAAGAAGCCATGTAGAACTTCGCTTTTTGCTTGTTGGGATTTCGTTGTATTGTTGAATGTTGCTTTCTTACTTTCTCCCGAATAAAAGTTTTTATTCACACTTAATAAGAGTCATTCCCAAAACTTAAAACATGGAAATGTTTTTTTGATTAAACGTGTTAACTGACAATAAACAAGCTATTTAATCCAGAAATCATAGAAGAAAGGGAAGGGTGTGTTATGGTATGGTGTGGACAAACTTTGAATGGATATAAAATTATTAAAAAGGCTAGAAATTATTAACATTATTTGTTTTTATTTTATAATTTACAGAATTTGATCCAAACCCTAAATTCAAGGTAGGAATTTTCCTCCCCATTCAAATAAAAAAAAAAGTTAATGATATCTTCGAATATTTGTTTGTTTTCTATTCACTTTAATTTATTTAGGAAGATTAAATCTTGATTATCGTTTTGACGAACAAGGCATACAAAAATGTGGCATTCATTGGTGATTGGTTTTTTGGTGTATAAATTCATTAAAAAAACAACATAGGTTATTCCAACACAAGCTACCACGGAAATTTAAACATGTTTGAACATGAAAGTGTGTCTACACGAAAACACAAATAAAATTAATTATATTATCCAAGTATTACAGCCGATGGCACCCGGGCGGGCACGGGCACCTTATCTATTGCCATCAAAGGACAGCAGAGAAGGGTTAGGTGTTAAAGAAATTATTTATGAGCAGTTTTCGTTCAATGAGTGTGTAAAAAAGAAAAATGACTCCCAAGCTTTCTTTTCACACCTTAAAAAAACAATATGAATAAAATGTTTTCTACATCCATGGAAATAACGAAAGCTGAGGTTGAGGTGAGGGAGATATATTTCTATTAGTTTCTTTTTTTTTTTTTTGCATGTTTTTTCTTTTTTTTGCATCACGGACTCCCACAAGGAGTCCGTGATGGGGGTCACTAACTACAAATCAGAAGTGTAAAATAAAGGAAGGATGGTCGTTCTTTTTAGGGACGAAAGGAAAGAATAAAGAATTAAAAAAAAATTTTTTAAAAGCCTTACCTTTATCGGCTTTGAAATCCAATTTTTTTTTAGTGTATAATTCATGAATAATAAAAATAATAACAATGATGATGATAAGGAGAAAGAAGGAGGCGTGTATTAAAAAAAACCGACCTAAGTAACGAGGCAGACACGGAGCAAAAAGCTTCGCTGCTATAATTATTACGAAGGCAAAATAAGTAGCAGCAGCAGCGACAGAAAAAGAGGACGACTTGTGTAAATACACACACATACACATACACTAAGACACTTGCAGATTGTGTGTGTGTACACATATACCTCTAAAACCACACACATACACGCACACTTGATGTAGTAAAACCCTAGGGAATTGAATCATTTTTAGAAACGGTTTTGAGAACGGGTTTTATTTAAATGAACTGGAATTGGTGTGGTGGCTTGTGTTGACTGTTGGTGGAGAATCATTGGATATTCAATTATTTTTTTTTATTGTACACAAACACACACACAAATAAAAATAGTTAAACTACTACTACTACTTGCAACTACACAAACACCCATTTCTGTACTATGTGTGTGTGTGTAGTGTTGATGGCGTGTCTTGTGTGTAATTGCTGACTGCTGCTGCTGCTCTGCTGTTGCTGCTGCAGTTACTGGGTGGGTCTCTATTGGGTAACATAAACACAGACAGGCAACACAAAAGTAATAAATTCAAACGTTACAACACGCATCATTGACTTTTTTTTTTTTACTTTTTTGTCAAACAAAACACGCGAAAAACACGTCACAAAATATTTTTTTTTTAATACGTTATTATTCGCTCTTTTGAGGGTGACAATTAATGACACTATTATTGACTGTTGGTGTAAGTGTTGCTCTGAGTGCTGGTTCTGGTTGCTGGTAACACCTTACACATTTTAATTTCCTGACACAGAAAGGTTAAAGCAAAGCATCCTCGCGCGCACACACGCCGTGTTGTTGTTTGTACGTCGTCGCGCTTTCTTTTTAAAAACAGATTTAGAATTACAGCAAACTAGCAAAAACTGTCACTTAACAAACTTTTTGCAAGCAAAAACACCACACACACACACTGTGTGTGTTTTTGCCTGACGAACAAAAAACAAAACTAAAAAAACACAAATGTTTTTACGAGTGCGGGATCTAGGGTGATTACTTATTGGACTCGAGACAAACTTTGACTTTTACAGTAAAAAATGTGGTTTGTGTTATGTGTGAGTGTTAGTGTTGTTGGCTGTTGAGTGTTACTGTTGTTAATGTTGCTTGTTGCTCTGTCTGTCTGTGTTTAGTATAAAGAGAGTGTGTATTCGGTGGGAGTGGAACCGCAACTTCAACTATAAAACCACGAATCCTTTAGACCCTAAAGGCCGATATAACGGCCTTAGTAACCAAAGGCAAAAAAAAAAGACACATTGACTTTCATTCTTTCCTACAATGATTTTTTTAATAGAACGGCTCTGAGTGACTACTTGGTAATGTTGCTATGCTGGGTCAGGGTCAGGGTCTAAAAATAGAGGTTGAAACATACAATTATTACAATGTCTTCTTTTGCTTTAAGTTGCCAACAGGGCCGATATATCGCTTCTTTAGGGTCCAAAGGGAAACTAAACACACTACTACTACTACTAGTCACCGCCAATAATTAATTAATTTCTACCACTATACAAACACACAAATAGTAAAAACAATCAACAACCCATCTTAAAGTGTTAAAGAAGGAATAAACACTTTAAAACAATTTTGTATGTATTTGTGCTGTGCGCGTGTTTACTGTTTTGACTCACTGATTGTATTGTTAACAAACAAAAACCATAAAACACTATTGACTTTTTCACAAGTACAATAACACACACACATTTAAGTAAACAAACATAAACAATTAATACACAACCTCCTCACATTTAAACTCGCTTGTGGTGGTTGTTTGTGTGTAAACCCCGTGTGTACATATTTTGTTTTGTTTGTTTGTTTGGTTGGTTGGTTGGTTGGTTGTTGGTTAGTTGATGTGTGGTTGGTGGTGTTGGTGTGGTACTGGACTGGTGTGGTCACTGGTAGTGGTGGTGGTGGTGGTGTTTGGTGTCACTGATGTATGTGTTGGTGGTGGTGCTGGTGGTGAGCAGGTCAGGTGAGGTACACAGTCAGTGGTGCAGGTGAGGTGTGCACTGCACTGCACCGTGTGCACTCACTGTCACTGACTGCCACTGCAGTGCTGCACAAAACACCATACCACCACCACCACCACAGTATATATAACACATCCCAACGACACCAAAGTGACTATCTGTCTGAACTGTGAACTGACTAAATGTTGTGTGTGGACGGTGTTGTGGTGTACGGACAGTCAGAGTCTTCGCTAGATGGGAAGTATTTATATTTACTTGGTCAGCAGCACAGCACCAGCACCAACCCAAGTTTGGCACAAGGCCATTTTATGTGCTCTTACAGGCTTTTTACATTCGGTGTTACCCTTCACCTAGATGAGATGCTGCTCTCCCGAGTTAACGAGCCCCATCCTGCCCGAGGCTGCTAAAGTAAAAGTAATGGTTTTAATGGGAGGTATGTTCGTAAGTAAGAAGTAAATTTAGAATTTAATTGGAAATTATTTTATTGTGTGTTTTCTACTGTTTATGTTAGTCGTCGGTATTAAATGACCAAAAAGGTTGACATGTCGCATAAACAAATCAATCAATCGACCAATTTTAGTTTAAGTTTTTAAAAATTGAGCATTATTTCTCGTTTCATTTTTTTTTTAATCGCTAATTAACAAGTCTTAGCAGAGGGCAGTAGGGCTTTCCCGGCTTCGGGTCTCTGTAAAAGATGTTTTTTCTTGCAGACAGACACACACAACAGAGTCAGAGACCATCACACACCACACCAGCACAGCACCACTGACCAGACCACACCAACACCACACACACAACAGACAGCACGTCACGTATACCGTCACAATAATCACATGTACACACACACCACAGCAACCACCCTCACCAATCACCATCATCACCTCAAACGGTCTCCCATCTTAATGTTTGTTCTTCTTCTTCACTCTGTTGGTACAGCCGATCAACAGAAAGCACACACATCAGCCACAACTACAACAACAACAACAACCACCAGGGCATTTTTGCATTTACTCGAAGGTTAAAAAAGAAAAAGAAAGGGCATTTATTTCATCATCACAGTTTCTAAAAAAAATGTTGAGTTCTTAGGATTGCTTGCCATCTTTCGAAACAGACAGCTATTATCTTTCTCTCTCTATTCCTTTCTCTCTCTCAATCACTATGTTTTTGCACATCAGCAGCGCTACGCTGTGATAGCGCGAACAACCGCCCGTCCCGTCCTCTTGCGCCGCACGGTTGTTGATCGTGGTCCCCCAATGAGTGAGTACCAACAATCACTGTAACGAACGCTATCTTCGTTTGGTGACAAACTCGACTCATTTTTTAACATTTCGTGGCACTGAACCATCATCATGATGTGATGTGCGTCGCAATGTGCGATCATTAAACCCCACCCATGATGCGACCCACGAATAGGGTCATATCAAACCATTTTTGTCTGATCACACAAACAAAATGCACACTGTGCACAAGTCTGACCATTATTGCTCGCCATTAAAAAGGCCATATTGACTGCATGTCGATGCCGCTACTGCTTGCTCACTGCTGCTGCAAGTTGATCAACCATGTTTTCTTTATCATATTTATTTCTCAACTTTCTACTTTTCATACCTGTGTTTTGTCGGATGTCCTCCAGCTGTCAAGGTGTATCCGTGCTACCCACACGTAAATCTCGCAATTGGGGAGAGAGGAGGCGCTAATTGTCCTGGGACCGCAATTAATTTGGTAAAATAAATATTAGAATTAAAAGGAAAATTCTTATCATAATTTTATATAAAAATTTCTAATCGATTTTTTTAGTATAATTTTTTTTCTATTTTGCTATCAACAACTAAGGCGAGCTGGCGAGTCTGTTGAATCCCAAAAGGGTAAAAAGAGAAAGCTTCCTGCTCAAGAGACAGAGACACGCAGACAGCAGAGAGACTTATTCACAAAATACAAGGTCAGGTAGAAATAACAGTTGCTTTAACCCTTTCGATCCTAGGGGGCCGATATATCGGCCTTGGCAAACAAAGACAAAAATAAACACACTGACATTTCGACCCTAATATGTTTTTTGATAGAACGGCTATAAGTGAATACTTGGTAATATTACTAAGTCAGGATCCAAAAGTGGGGGTTGAAATATCGTTGGGTTGAAATATCGTCTTCTTTTGCCTTAAGTTGCCAGGGACGATATATTAGTTCCTTATGGTTTAAAGGGTTTGAAAAGAAACATTAGATTTTTTTAAAATGAGATCATTTATTTCATCAATTTTCTCTAAAAGGTTTTGCCATTTTATAAAGTTAGATTAAAATGCAGATAAAAATTCTCGCTAAACACCAATGAATGCCTTTAGTTTTTTTCACATAAAGACCTTATGTTTAATTGTCGACATTTTGATCTTTTATCTGAAATAAATAAAATAATTCAATATTAAATTATAAAATAGCATGTCTTAAAAAAAAAGAACGTACCTATTTAATATATTTCTACTAGGGCAGAGTAATAGCAATTTCATCTGTTATTTTAGTCCTAGCCTGTATTTAAAATTTTAAAAACAACTAAAAGACTTATAAGCCGTGATGTCACCAAATAAAAACAAATCACTTTTAATGGCCTATATAGGTGGGCATCATCATTTTTCAAAATTATTAATTCCTTTTATGTAAAAAGCCAGGTGTATACGTATATATATATATATATATTTGTAAGTGACTGTTAAAATCTTAACAGTTATTCCCCTTAGAATCATTCAGTTAAGAGTTACGTCCCTTAAATCTTTCAATCATTTTGTGTATTTTTATTTATCTATAAAATAATAATAATAAGGTAGTTGAAAGTAATAAATTTTATGTAATTAATTTAACCTAGGGTCACCCGACGGTTGTTGCTGTTGTGGGTCAGGCCAGCCAGGGGGAGAGCAGGTGAAAGAGGGGAGCAGGGATGGCGAGGGGAGCAAAGATGACGAAGGGGAGCAGATGGAAGAGAGGGGATGGCGAGAAAGCAGGTGGAAGCGAGAGGGGAGCAGAGTGAAGAGAGGGAAGCAGGATTCACGAAGGAAGCAGGGATTGGCTTTAATTTTTTTTTTTTTTTAATTTATGTGAATTTTTCACATACGGGGAGGGTACACTAGTTATGTATAAAATCATAAGAAGTTTTTTCCATGATTTTCCCAAGTGAAATTTAGTTGCATTGACTAATTTGAGGTTTCAAAGTTAATCCATAAATTGGATCCTGAAATTTTGGTTTGCTTTGTCTCACCCCTCCCCATATTATACAAACAGCTTTTTATACATTGCAGCCAATGCAACATTCAGCAACAATACTCACTGGCACTCACTGCAATCAATGGTTTTATTAAAATTGTGTTGTAATTAAATTCTCACAAAATGTGCAACATCTGCGCTTGGGGAAATGTATGATGTATTGATTGAATTTTATTACACTTCACCTGTAGCTGTTAAGTATATGGATAACAACAGTTTTGTAGTGAAGGGACATAACTCTTGTATCAACAATAACGAAAAATATAAGCTGCAATTTCCTAATGTATTTATTTTAATTTTATTTTTAACATTTTCGACACAAATTTTGACTGACAGAAAGAATGGGATTTTTAAGGCCTTTTCCGTATTTTCACGGCAAAGCTAAAAAAAAAAAAATCAAGGCTTTTTTTAAGCCTGTGCAAACCCTCGTTTAGACATTTATCACAAATATCTGTTCTCAACATTAAATAAGCGAAAAAGTTGATATGCTGTTTAAAATAAGTAGGCAAATTATAAACGGTTATCTACAATGTCTTTTCAATGCCACTTTCACCATGACTTTTGAAACAACTCACACACACAACTTATTTTTATTAGTAGTCTATAGATGAACAAGAAGGAAACTGCAATCAAAGGATTCAGGAAATGACTATTTAAATTTGTCGTTCAAAAAGCTTCAAGAGGTCATTGGTGATACCAACATAAGTTAAGTTAACAAAAAGCCGAGCTCTTAAATAGAATCTGATATCGTAGTGTAAATATACCACTCGACCTCTTTGATGGGGGAGGTTATTTTCTTCATAGACACGAGTCACATCTAATTATCTTTCAATTGTTTACAGGAAGGAAAAGATCAACAAATTGTTCTTAAAGGCCATATTTTATTTCATTTGGCTTTTAATTCAATTTGCTACTTTGCTATTTTTTTTTCTCTGAATTTTTGTCACTGTTGAATGAATTTTATTTAGAGACAAAGCCAGTTGTTTGGACGTTTTTGATTGGAGGCTGTGCTATGTGGACATAAGATTTTAATTTGGGGCAGTGTTAGGTGGATAGAAGATTTTGATTGGGAGCAAAAACCAGACCCCTCAACTGTGTGTTAGGTGAAACAAAACATAAGATGCTGAACAAAACAAACCATGTGAGCATGATCTTTTATGTTGGATTGTTTTTTTTTTTTAAAGCCCTCCTGCATCATCAGCAGGAATCTTAGGGTCACAGGTGTTTCGCCCTTCAACCTGTACACCTCGCCTAAGTGGGGCTGCGATAGACTGTAAACCAGAAAAGAAAAAAAAAAACAATAAAAAACAAAGATAATATAATTTTACTTTTTTTTTTATCAGTTTCTTTACATATAAAACTTAAATTCTTCTGCAATGAATGCACCCAACCTTGAATTCCAAATTGTTTTGGGTTAATATTATAGGCTGTGGGCCTAAAGGATTTTATCACCTTTTTTTTTTAATTCAGTCTCCTACACTTAAGGTAGAAAAAAGAGCAAAAGAATGCAATACTCTTAGTATATCTTTCCCCAAACACAGATGTTTCACATTTGAGATAATTTAATAACAACACAAGCTTTAACTAAACCATCATTGATGAGAGTAAATATTGTTGTAGTAGATGAAAAGTCAGATTGTAATTTGGTCAGATTTTAAAACAAGGCTAGCTAAAATTTCAGTATTCAATTTTTGAATTAGGATTGAAAATGAATTATTTAATCTAATGAAATTGAGATAGAAAAAAAAATTACAGAAAAATTTCCTATGATTTTATACACAATTTTTCAAAAATTTATTCCCACAACTTTTACAGACTATTAAAAGTAATTTTTTTTTCTTAGCGATAACACAGCCTAGAACACAGGTATAGAAGTTGGAATGGAAATTTGTTTTTCTTTGATCATTTTTGTTTAAAAAAATAATAATTCTTCAAACTAAACTTCCATTTTCCATTCTGGGTTTTGGAAGAAGAAGAAAAAAAAACATTTTATTTATGAAGCATTTTTTTTTTAATCTTTGATAATTCAAATCAAGACATCAAAAAGAATAGAAATTACTTTTTAATGATTTATACACTTCAATGTTTGACTGCAAATGATGGAGATACACCAATGAATTAATGGAAATAAAAAACATCTAAATTTCTCAATGCAAGAAAATAAAAAAAAGCGGTAAAAACAAAATAAATAGGAAAAAAAAAACAACTTTACTCCATTGCGATAATAATATTCAAAATATATAAACTCTGTTTTTCTAATGGAAATTATATTTCAAAATGATATGTTTTTGAAAAGCAGCCAAGTTAGAGGATTGATAAAAGTTTGCATTCTGGGATTGTATCACATGAATTCAAATTCTATCCAAAACCATTATACAAGAGACTTCAGGTCACTACTATCATGCTAAAAGACATTGTTTATTAACCTCCTTACTCCTCTTCTACTATTTCTCT
>JAUZSX010299142.1:0-13261 GCA_034780655.1 Idiosepius hallami | reverse complement strand
GAAAATCGCTATGCAGCGTTGTTTTCAGCTTATCAAGTGAAAAACACGAAAACAAGGCCTTTTTAACGAAAATTGCTTTGCAGCGTTGTTTTCAGCTCTTCAAGTGAAAAACACGAAAACAAGGCCTTTTCAACGAAAATCGCTTTGCAGTGTTGTGTTCAGCTCATCAAGTGAAAAACACGAAAACAAGGCTTTTTTAACGAAAACAGCTTAGCAGCGTAGTTTTCAGCTCATCAAGTGAAAAACACGAAAACAAGGCCTTTTTAACGAAAATCGCTTTACAGCGTTGTTTTTAGCTTATCAAGTGAAAAACACGAAAACTAGGCCTTTTTAACGAAAATCGTTTGCGTGATTTTCAGTTCAAAACACGAAAACAACGCTGCAGAACGATTTTTGCTAAAAAGCCTTGTTTTTATGATTTTCACTTCAAATCACAAAAACAACACTGCACAACGATTTTTAGTAAAGAAGAACATATTTTCATGGTTTTCACTTCAAAACACGAAAACAACGCAACACAACGATTTTTAGTAAAAAGGCGTTGTTTTCGTGATTTTCACTTCAAAAAACGAAAACAACGAATTTATAACAAAAAGTATATGTGATAACGAAAATCAACAAAATGATTTACGGACGTCTTTTTCTGTTGATTACTGATCATAAACCACTATTAAAAATTCTTTGCCGTACGTTGAATTTAAGCAATAATCGTTGTGTAAGCTTTTTTTCGTATTTTGAACTGAAAATAACGAAATGGCTTTTTTAGCAAAAACCGTAGTGGAAGCGTTCGGCAACATATTTTTCACTAGTGGTTATGATCTGTGATCAATAGGAATTGACGTCCGTCAATCTTATTTTTATCACATTAGGAATTCGTTACTGGGCGTAACCGAAATAAATCCTTAAAAATGACGAAAATAATTTTTTCGTTAAGAGTTCGTTATTGTAACTAAACGAATGTCTCGACAATGACAAAGACAATGTTTTCGTTAAGAATTACTTACCGTGTTTGAACAGATTGAAAGCCGTTTCGCTGAGAATTCATAGCTGTGCGTTAAGTGAACCAGACAAAATGACAATGACAAAAACAATGTATTCGTTAAGAATTCGTTACCTTGCGTTAAACTGATCGAAATCCTCAATAATGACTAAAAACTATGTTTCCGTTAGGAATTTGTTGCCAGGCATTGAACTGAACGAATGCCTCAGTTAAACGCACGGCAATAAATTCTAAATACCGGTTTACGATCAGTATCAACGGAAAATGACGTCCGTAAATTATTTTGCCGATCTTCTTTATCACACGTAGTTATAAATAAGAATACGTCACTTCGTATTAAACTGAACGAAAGCCCCGAAAATGACGAAAAAAAGGTTTTCGTTAAGAATTCGTTACCTGGCGTTATACTGAACAAAAGCCTCGATAAATACAAAGAACATGCTTTCGTTAAGAATTCGTTTTCGAGCGTTCAGTATGAGGCACGGTAACGAATTCTTAACGAAACATTAATTTTCGTTATTTTCGAGGCTTTTGTTGAAGTTTCCGTGCGTTAAACAGAATGAAAGCCTCGAAAATGACTATACCCAGTTTCCTCTAACAATACGTTACCCTGCTTAATACTGAACAAGAGCCTCGAAAATGACAAAAACAATGTTTTTTTTTGTTAAGAATTCGTAGTCATGCGTTAAACCGAATGAAAGCATCGAAAATGACCATAATTAATGTTTTATTTAAAAATTCGTTAGAGTGCTTTTCTTTTTCCTTTTCTTCCCTGGGTGTTAAACTAGATAAAACTGAATGAAAGACCTAATTCAACGTACGGCAAAGAATTTTCAATAGTGGTTTATGATCAGTGATCAACAGAAAAAGACGTCCGTAAATCATTTTGTTGATTTTCGTTATCACGTATACTTTTTGTTATAAATTCGTTACAGGGCGTTAAACTGAAAGAAATCTTCGAAATTTTTTCGTTAAGAATTCGTTACCGTGCTTTCTGCATAGCATATGGTAGAATTTCTTTATCAAGCAAAGTTTTCTTTAAGACTTCGTTACTTGGGTTAAACTTGACGAAAGTCTTGGAAATGTCGCAAAACAATGTTTTCGTTTAGAATTTTTTAACGCGAGTTAAACTGAAAAAAGCAAAGAAATGACGAAAAATAATGTTTTCATTAAGAATTCGTACGGCAACATTTTTTCCATAGTGGTTTATGATCTGTGATCAACAGGAAATAACGTCCGTCACCTATACTGTTAATTTTCTTTATCACGTATACTTTTCGTTAGTGGGCGTTAAACTGAAATAAATCCCCAAAAATGACGAAAACAATGTTTTCAAGAATTCGATACGTTAAACTGAACGAAAGCCTTAAAATCACAAAGTTAAAGAGTTAGTTGTCGTGTATTATCAGCTTGAAAGCCGTTAAAATGAGGAAAATCAGTATTTTCGTTAAGAATTCATAGTTCTGCGTTAATTTAACCAAAAATCTCGAAAATGACAATGTTTTGTCAATGTTTTCTTAAAAAGTTTCGTTAAGAATACGTTAACTGAACAAAAAGCATCAGTTTCATGCACGGTTGTGGATTTTCAATAGCGGTATATGATCAATGACCAACGAAAAATGACGTCCTTAAACTATTTAATAGAATTTATTTATTACGTAAAGTTTTAGTAAAGAGTGCGGTACCATGGGTACTGAACGAAAATCTCAAAAATCACGAAAATGGGCTTTAAACTAAGTAAAAGCCTCCGTTTCATTCACTTTGCCGGATTTTTAATAGTTGTTTATGTTCAATGATCAACTAAAAATGATCTCCGTAAATCGTTTTGTAGAATTTCTTAATCGGGGAAAGTTTTCGTAAAGAGTTCTTGTAAGGTGTTTTTTTTTTTTTAAGGGCGTTAAACAGAACAAAAGCCTCGATAATGACAAAGAACAATGCTTTCGTTAAGAATTCGTTTTCGAGCGAATGGTAATGAATTCTTAACGAAAACATTGATTTTCGTTATTTTCTAGGCGTTTGTTGCCGTGCGTTAAATTAATTATGACTGAAAATGGCGGACCATTTTTTCCCCTCCCAACATTAAAACTAGTTTTATGCGAAATAACAATTGTTAACTGTTTTTTTTTATATAATTAAAACAAAGAAAAACAAATTGGAAACAATTAAAAAAAAACAGAAGACAAAACATTATTTAAATTTTTGAACTGATGTTGAGAAAAAAAATGTTGAAAAAAACTACAAAGGTTAACGTAATTCACGTTAACTAAAATTAACTCAGAGGTAAAACTTTAAAAATACATTAAAAAATATAAATATTACTTATCTTATACAAACTGATGACAAAAAAAAACGTCTTTAATATTTAAAGAAGAATCCGACTTAATTCCTGATTAATATTTGAGAAAAAATAATTTTAAACTAATTTTTCAATAAGAGGGTCGGTTTTAAAACATTCCAGTAGCCGTTGACAAGTGGCCAATTGGTCAACAAAGGGCGCTTAAGCGAGAGTTTATTATCTATGGAAGGCCACGACTACATCTATCAATCAATCCGCAACTGTTTTGTGCTGCTGTTTGCTAGTTAAAGCATAGTAGCTCACAGAAGCCCGGTTGTATTTTCAAGTAGCTTTACCCACCCGCCGAAAAAATTGTTGATAATTTGAAATAAATTTAATAATATTTATTGATTATATTCATTTTTATTCACATGACAATCACAAAATAAAAAGAGGAATTATCATAGGTTTTTACCTAAAAGCCCTTAGAATTTCCTCTAAAAAAATTCTAAACGAAGAATTCAAATACATAGAACAGTCTTTTTCCAATCTGCAATGTCCCATTGATTTTATATTAGACGCTAAAAAAAAAAGCCCACAAAATTTACAACGAAATTTAAGTACCACCCATAATAATTCACAACAAAATAATAATAATAATAATAATAATTAACAGATATATAACCAAATAACTTTAACAATACTATTATTGAAAACAATTTGTATAAATTAGGAATAAAAACTGTTAATATCTCTTCTACCACTATTAAAACATATTCTCCGAAAAAAAGGAACAACAATAAATCAGATGCTGATGTAGGTGTAGGCATTGTTGTAAATTATAGTTTGCTGAGACTACAAGATCTCTACAATAGAGGATATACGAACATCAAAAAGACATAAAAAACTGAACGAATGTCCCGAAAATGACGAAAAACTATGTTTTCGTTAAGCATTCGTTAATGTGCTTTAAACATAACGAAAGCATCGAAAATCTAAGTTTCCGTTAGGAATTAGTTGCCGGGTGTTAAACTGAAAGAAAGCGTCAGTTCAAAAACGATGTATGAATTCAGAAACTATTGAAATAAAATGTATTGACGAATATTACAGAAAAGAAAGGTTAAGCAACCCGTTTGCTCAACTGCCGGGCGTTTTTCACGTGATCTTCTTAGTCGTGCACCAATCTCTAACTGTTTGGGACTGGGCCTCGATACCAGAAGTGACGGAAGTGACGTTATGGCATCGTCCACTATTCCCGTAGTCTCCAAGATATTGATAATTTACAAATAAATTCAAATTAATTTATTAATCGATTTAAAGAATGGAATAGATGGAAAGAAAGAAAATTAATGACAAAACGACTGGTACATATGGTTACAAATTTTATTATTAAAAAATAAATAAAAGGTAATTAACAAAAATATTTGTCTTATTTACACAAGCCGATGTCAAATTCCTTCATCAAGGATTATTTCTGTATTGCCGTTATGCAATGAGGAATTCATTTAATATTTTGTTGCATTAAATTAGCTAAAATATTCAATAGTATGCGTTTTTTGAGAAGCAAACATTCTAATAATTAGTTGGAAGCTCGGGGAATCATAGATTGGTAATGAGCACTACGTTTGTTGAGCACTACGTTTTTTGATGAGCACTACCTTTGTTAATGAGCACTACGTTTGTTGAGCACTACGTTTGTTAATGAGAACTACGTTTGTTGAGCACTACGTTTGTTGATGAGCACAACCTTTGTTAATGAGCACTACGTTTGTAGATGAGAACTACGTTTGTTGATGAGCACGTTCATACCTTCCCAAGGGTAGGACCGAAGACATTTGTAAAAACTCGGAATATTACCCCACAACTAAGTTTCTTGTTAAAAAATTTAAAAAAAACTGAATTAAAGATATTACTTTGTTGTTAAATGTCTGTGTTTTACGTCATATCAATCATATTTTAGATAATTTAATGCCAAGAATAATCATTGTATGCACAGGATTTTTTAATACAATGTTTGCTATTTAAATACTTAGCTGGAGAGAGTGTGGCGATTCATGCCTTTCCCAAGGACATTAGACCAATTATGAATGCACATGGATCGACTGCGATTCGAACTCGAGTACAACGATTACAAAGTCCGAATGCCTAACCACAAGCCCAAATGAACTTTCATATGTATTATATAAGAAAATCAAAAAATATATCTTTTATGAAATATAATGAAATTTAATGAAATATTAGTAAAATTGCACAGGAGAGTTGTGTAGACATATAAAGTATTATTTAAGCTTCTTTTTCATTTTTTCATTTTTAGAGCATGAAGCATGCAATGTAACACAAGGATTATGCTTTTCAGACTAACCCAATAAACGAAATACAGATGACGTCTTGTGTTAAATTTGCCGCGAAATCGAAATCATTGTGATTAGAGAGGTTTTAGGTTTGTGCGAGTTGAATTATCGGCAATTAGTAATTAATTAATTTGATATCAATTATGCAATTTTTATAATCAACATTTGAACGCTGTACTTCAATTTTTCATTTCTTTATTTTTTGTATTTACGCATTTTTTTTTTTTTTTAAAGTTCAAATTCAATAACAGTCCGGTCGATTTTCTCTTCGTTTTTCCTCGGCTTTTCTAATTTTTTTACAAACTCTGAGTGACTCGTAAGGTTAACATTCAGAATATTTCTCTTTCTCTTGGTTTGAAACAAATAAATTTCGCATTCCACCACTGTTATAAAATGCAAGCCTATTAACATACTGCCATTACCTCATCTCGAATGTTGTTCGTTCAGACATAGAATTGTGAGGAAATGGCAAACTCATATATTTTCTCAGAAGCGATTGAGGATATCAAACAGAGATTGAAGCTATCTTGCTCGAAAAACAAACGATAGAAAAACAAAAACATTTGGTAAAATAAAATGATAAAATATGTAAAAAAAAATTGAAAAAAATTACCCGTTTTAATAATAAAATACAAACAAGTCAAAGATTAAACAAGTGGAAACGTTGTCGATATAATATCTACTTAGCCGAGCACCAAACCAAATTAGACACAATGCCATTTTTAGAGGTTCATTACATCCCCGGACTTTTTGGAATCAGTGTTGTCTTTCACCTAAATGAGTTACTCTCATTGAGTTGGGTGTCATCTACCTGGGTTAAGATGGGATCAGTGTCATATATCAAGGTTAGTTACCCTCCCGATATAACGAGCTTCATCTACCCGAAGCAGCGGAAAGTGTTTTGGTGTTGACGGGAATTTGAATTCATATTTCAGTGTCTACCATTCCCTTACTTTCACTCCACACGTTGTTGATGTAATAAATAATACAGGGACAAAATTGATATATAAATAATGGGATTAATAATAATGTTTTGTCCACTGAAAAATGTTAATATAACAATGAAGATCTATTGATAGAGACATTTGTACAACTTATTAAACATCAAGGTAACAATGATAAGGATGAGGACAATAGTTGTAGTTGTAAATCTTTAAAGGACTTTAAGGAAGACAAATTTCAATAAGATTGCCCAAATGTGTTTAGACGATAAAAGAAAAATGTTTTCTTGAATTTTGGCAAGGATTTTTCTTTGGTTTTTGTTTTCGTTTTCATTTGAAAAAATTTCACCCGTCGCGTTTTGCATATATAAGTGGATCATGATAACTTCGGAAATAGAAAGTAGATTAAATAGTTGTCGTATCAACATTTATTTTATTTTTTGCTTTTCGAGTATCAAATTATTTCTTAATGATAAGCGAAATACTTGCAGTGTCGCCGTAAAGTATGGCCCAGGCTAATTTATCTTTATTTTCGTACAATACTTTTTTGAATAGTATGGATCTCTTATGACTTCTGATTAAAAAAAAATAACTCTTTAATTCTTCTTAAATAATCTGTTTATAAGAAAAATAAACAAATAAAAACACAAATCTGGTGTTAAAACCTTAACACCTTTAAACAAAGTTATCAAACCAGTAAGCTTATAATTTTCTTCATTTGTCGTTATAATTATTTGTTGTGATTGGTATTGAATGAATTCATTCAAATGAAATTATTTCTTACGAGAAGAAATATTTATAAAAATATTTGAAGAAATAAAGAAGAATTTCTATCAAGAAATTTAACATTTTTTGTAATTAGTCGATCATATCCGAGCTTATGTTTTATCTCTATTGCATTTTTATTTGTTGCCGTTTTTTTCATTTGTTTTATTTTATTTGTGTTAAGGGTGACTTCGTTCTTCAAAAGTATTTTCGACAAATTCCTTGGACGCATTCTTTCAGGTTGGGATCGTAAATATATCCCGGTCGGCAGGAAGCCAGAATATACTTGCCGAAGATACAAACAGCATATTTGCTACACATTTGATGGCAGGGGTATTTCTGCATGGTCCGACAGAAGCAAGGCCCAGAGATGCGGCACGTCCCACGAATTGTACAACCTGAAAGATAAATTGAAAGACGAATTATTAATAGAAGAGAACAATTCTTAATTACGAATTAAAGATAAAACTTTAAGTTTCGATTATTTTCAAAACATTATTGATTATTATAACAAGTAACAAAGCTCCACGCGGTGCCCCTGACACCATTTCCTTACTTTTACTCCACACGTTGTCGATGTAATAAATAATACAGGGACAAAATTTATATATAAATAATGGGATGCTCCTGGAAGCAATTGTTACGCTACGCACATCACTATGCAATAAGATATGATGATCGATTATTATTATTATTCGCAAGAGCTTTTTTACAACAATTAAAAAATATTCAAGTTTTACAAAATACTAGATTATTGCCTGGTTTTGCCCGGGCGTCGGGGACTTGCCAAATAAGAAAGTCTAGGAAAGCAGTTAAGTTTTTTTTTTTCTACTAAATTATTTTCTGGCGCTATTTTCTACTTAATTCATTTTAAAAGCTTGGTAACAAAGGAAGCCTATTATATGGAAAGACATTTCTGTACAAATGCAATTTTAGTGATCTGAATCATTTTTAAATAACTATTGTGATTTAATTTTCTAAAGAGCAACAGGATGTAAGGTTTCATACAAACACAACGATCTGATTTTTATAAGTATAAAGATAGATTGATATTAATACAAAAAATAAAACAAGCCCCCAAAACATAACCATTTCACAGATTTAGACCCTTATAATGTTCGAAACCTAATTTATCACATCTTTGGTATTGACTTTCATAAAAGGTTCTTTCTTTTAAATTATTTTTTTAAAAGGTTTTTTGTTTTGTTAAGATATAAATAGTTACTACTCTACAATGGAAGCGATAGAAATCGAGTCTATTTGATTTTAATGGTGTAAATATTCATCCAAAATTTGTTGTTTCTTATTTATTGTGGTTGAATATGAAATGTTAGCTATGTTAGCAAAATAAATTCAATAATATCTTACAAAAATGATAAAACTTTATACTTCAAAAAATGTTCATAAAAATCTATTTTTAAATTCTTCAAATATTGTTAGACAATTGATGAGACTTTATTTTTCACGAAAATAAATAAACAATGTCTATTTTTTTTTTCTAAATAAACCCATTAACCTGTTCGTCCCAAATTGCATTAAATGCAAGTAAAATTATGAATAAAAGTGAAATACTTTTCTGATTAATGAGCCAAAAAAGTAAAACCATGAACAGTAAAAAGCGATTAAAAGAAGTGCCTTTTTAGCATATATTTTACAAAGAATGTTTGAAGCCTGTCTGTGCGATAAGCATTATTATTGACAATTATTTGTTTATATAACATATATATATATAGGGAAAGATTGTTTAATGTTAAAACCAGCAAATTAGAGGAATTGTATTTGTGTATCATTTTATGTATTATCACTTGTGAGTAAATTGTTGAATCGAATCGTAGTGTCTCCGTCAAAGAAATTAGTAAAACCAGTAAAAGAGCCAAACTATTAAAAGAAATAAAACTTGGTGTCAGAAAGAAACATGACGTGAGAAAAAAATCAACGTTAAAGAGAGAGAGAGAGAGAGAGAGAGAGAGAGAGAGAGAGAGAGAGAGAGAGAGAGAGACGAAAGGGAGAGGACAACGGAGAAATGAGAGTGAGAAAAAAAGAAAAAAATTAAGCCAACGAAAAAAATGGCTGCGAATTCGCCAAAAGTCTCTGTGAAAATGTTGAGCCGATACAAAGTTAAAATTGGAGAATCTTTTTTAAATTTTAATTTCGCCCAAGATGTTTTTCGAAATTAGTCCGGTTTAAATAAGCAGCTTAATTTATTATAAACGGAAAGAAAGAGGCGGAGTGATTTGAGCCAATCTGGTAAGAAAATGCAAAAAGCTCGACAAATAATGTCGACGAATTATGAACGAAAAAATAAATTTCTGGAAAACTGACAGAAGTAAAGAAAAATGGAAAAAAAGTGTAGAAAGAAAAAACAGCAATTGCAACCGACTTCATGGCGGTGGTTGTCATGTGTTCGGCAGCAAACAAACTTATCAAATATGCGATTGCCCACAACCTGAAAAATGAAAACTATGCCACATAGTTTCAACTGCTTTGTGATCGAAATATGTTTTGGACTTTCGATTCCATTCGTATAAAAAGAAATGCGTCGCAATGAAGTGGTGAAATTAAAAATATCTTTTTCTATAATTTGTGCATTGCAGATGTTAGTCAAAAATCAAGATCATTAATCTACTTTCTTATTGAAACATGAAATTATTTTCATAGTTTCGACCAAAAATACCTTTTATAGAGTCAGAATGAGGAGGAGACAACGGAATTGGAGTTGTACAGTCTGCGTCTGTAAAAAGAATTCAAATCTGTAATCGCGAAAAGTGGTTGATTTTAAATAACATATCATAATCCTTTGTTAATTATTTTAAGGCAAAAACCGATCGTTTATTGCATGATGACTTCTGTGATTTTCCTCCAACAACGTCTGGTTTATTTTTAATCAGAATTAATTTTAATATTTGGGAATTAGTGTTAAAAAATATCAATTAATTTTGAAGATAGCTTTTTTTCTTAAAGACGGGAAAAATAAAATCTATCACAAAAGATAACTGTGTTGTCCATAGCTAGAATGGTTAAATTAAAAAAAAAAAGTCGAGTAGAATGAAAAAAGAAACTCGGGGACACTTTCTTGTTGGGCATACATACAAAATAAGAATCATTGCGACTTGAAGTAAAAGAACTCCTGACTTGGAAAAAAATGCAAAATTGCAACAAGAGAATCAATGTGAAGTGAGAAGAAACATGGTGGGTGGTGTGATAAAAAAAAGAGAATTAAAGGCACTCTTTGCAGTAGGTCCTTTGCATTTCAAGACCAAAAACAAAAGAAAGAAAAAAAAACAAGTATTGACAAATCTATTTTGCTGCTTTCAAAATAACCTAAATCTGAAATAAAATTCCCGAACTCGAAACATTTTCAATCAGAAAATGTTATCTTTATTGCGTCAGATTCAGAGGCATTAGTTAAATGTATACCTGATTATTGACTAAGATAAAATAAATATATAAATAAATAAAACGGCGTGACAGACAAGAGACCGGACATAATTGAATTTTAAAATACATGCTAGTAGCGAAATGCTTTGCCAGAGAAAATAAGAGTTATCTTATTATTATAGAGAAACGTTACTTCAACTTATTTCATAACTATTTTCGTTCCACTAAAAAGTAAAAAAAATCTTACTTTTCTCTAAAAGAGTTTTGATTGAACCAACGATAATTTTACTAGAATATATCTTGTTCATTTATTTGAATTTTATGGATTAATTTTATTATTTTTTGTGAAATCTTAAAATTAAAACAGCAGTATATGTTTGGAGAGATGAGACTTTATAATCTGTATTATTTTAACTTTTAAAACTGCTGCTCTCATCAAACAAAATGTTGTTTAATAAAACAAGACAAACAGTTTTGTATCCTAAAATATGAAAAAAAAAAGATGAACTTACTTTTCATAGGATTACGTGTTGTAGTTGGTTTCTGACTCGTTGTGGTTGGAGCTAATGTAGTAGTAGTAGTGGTGGTGGTTGTAGTGGTTGTGGTTGTGGTGGTAGTTGTCGTAGTTTTTAATCTTGTCTCACTGGCACGATCTGTTATAGAACTAAACGGCCATCTTGTGTCATCACAGTAAAAAGTAATTGGAATATTTTCATGTCGTAGTTTTGGTCTTAAAGAACTACTGTAATCCCAGGTTTTCATATACGCTTCTTCAAGGGTATTGCCGTGATAGTGCGGTGGTTCTGCCGTCAGTCTTATCCAGCCGGTACAGTTTCTGTACTGGGGTGGATTTGTACCTGGGATGATACAAACTGGTCGGCAAATTCGACCACACCTTTCTGAGGCCGTTATAAAGACTATAATACCGTCATTTGTTGGTTTTTTAACTCCGACGTAAGCGATTTCGGAGGAGACGGCCAATCTGCTGTCGACCACCGCCATTTCTTGATAATTACCAAAGTAACTAATCCCACTTGCTTGAACGCTTATTCTTCCGGCTGCCCCACAACAGTTTTTCGATTTGCAAGTCTTTTCGGTCACATTTTCAGCCGATGGTGGCAAGTTAATTCTATAAATATCACCCAAAAGACTTGCGTGACCCCCAATGACCGGGAAATTACCAAAATTCGCAGAATCGAAAGAGCGTTCGTGAATGATTTCGACGGGAAGGAAAACCCATTCTTTCAGATCACATCTCCCGTCGATACAGAATTGATTTTGGTAAGGTATCAATGAACCACAACTAGTTGTTTTCCGAGTCAAAGTCTGGCATTTTTTGTTAACACACCTGAGATAAGGAGAATTGCACTTATTTGGATCAATAGAACAATCTCCTTCAAGAGATTCAAAATCGTATTTATAAATAGATTTATAGGACATTGCTTCTTTTATAGCTTGTATTATCGTTATGTTTTTTATCCCTATGCTTTTATGCGGAGCAAATATATCTTCCCCAAAGTCTCTGGGGTAATCTGTTTTGGGATCAATCCCTAGTTGTTGTTGTCGCTCGATAAATCGTGTCCAGATCATATCAACATAGCTGTGAATCAACCAGAATGCAGGATCAAGAGGTGCCGTTTCTATGAAGCCAATTTGACCACCAACAAAATCATGAATATTGTTGTGATGAAATTCAAAGTTGTAGCGTTCGTTGGCATTTGGTTCGCTGATTTCTCGAAGACTGAATCGACTAAGAACATCATTGATGCTTTCTTTTGCTGGAAGATTATCTATGTAAGCGACGTTTCGAATCAAAGGACCGGCCGGAGTGTCCCATTTGGCAAATGGACCCGACGTGACAACCCCATTGCTTGTTCCAAGAAAACTATCCGACCAAATGATAGAATCACGAGTATTCTCTAAAGAGCTGTCCAATGTTGGATCCCAGAAAGGAATGGTTACAGTTGGGACTTTTTCGCGTAGAGCTTCTTCCATCCTATAAGAAAAATGTTATTCAATTTCACAATTTCATCATTTTGATTCTAAAAAAGTTTTGATATTTTTGTTGGAGACGAACGCATTTTTGGGTTGTGTAACAAATAAAATGGAGAAAATGAAATCGAAATATGGAACTAAAGCCCAAATAACGGACATTCGGATTAAACAAAAGACGGAATGACATAAATTTAAACTATCGAAAAGGGCGGGTATGAAAGTCTAAAATTGAGGATTTTTTTGCACACGGGGTTACGGTTAGGGTTTAGGGTTTAGGGTTAGGGTTTAGGGTTAGGGTTAGGGTTTAGGGTTAGGGTTAAAAGTCTGCAGTTTTATATTCGTTCCAATTACTTTTTATTATTATTAATGATGAATTAAATATCCCTTTTTCGTCTTTAAGTATGTGCAAAGAACCCTAACCCTAAACTCCCCTTCTTTCGTTTAAAAAGTTCAATATTGTTTCGTCTTTTGGTTATTTCGAAAGCCGGTTATCTGCCCTTTGTATTTTTGCATACTTCGTTTTCATTTTCTCCATTCCATTTTGTACACAACCCCA
>JAUZSX010299131.1:0-12961 GCA_034780655.1 Idiosepius hallami | reverse complement strand
TGTGTTCATTGCATTTGGGGATTTTTTTTTTTTTTTTGTTTTTTTTTTTGAGTTGAGAAAAGACACAGAACGGGGAAAAAAGCAAGGTGAAAGAAAGAGGGAGATAGAGGTAAAAGAAAAGAATATAGATAAAGAGAAAGGGGGAGATGTAAAGGAAGGATGAATGCAACATAAGTAAAGAAGTAAATACAGATAAGACGAACAACGGCCAGAAACAGCGGAAAGTACTAGGTATGTTCAATTAGTAATGGGAAAATATAAGGAGAGACATTAAGTATGATTTGATCAAACTGCTACTTCATAGTGAAGTACGTAGAAATATAGTCTACAAAATAATTTCCTGACAACTTCCTCTTATTCTAGGTTTGAGCGCAGCGGTGTTCATTTTGATGCCAGTCTGATCAGGTTTGCCAATCTGTGAACTCTTAACAAGATGCTTAGAGACAAGGAACAATGGCATAAAATTTTGTTTTAAACTTAAGAAAACCAAAAAAGAAGCTCATGTAAGATTAGGGGATGCCTATAGGTATGAACAGATTAGACAAGCAAGATTCTGTCGGTAATGGAACATACATTTTCTTATAACTCATTGCAAATACTTTGTAAATATAAATAAGCGATCGAAGAAAGAAGGTTTGAGATAAAAAGTTGGGGAGAAGTTATTCCTTTGAAAAAAACTATGGGAAATAAATTCATGAAGAAGGGTACATCTAAAAAGTGAAATAGACAGAAAAGTAGATAAATAAAATAATAAAAAAAGATTATTAGAAAGCATGGTAAACAACTGGATACATAAGATCGGATAATAAGCCTAAAATCTATATTGCTCTTAATTTTTCAATCTCTAACCTACTATGAGGATGGAACAAAAAGAAGCAAACTAATGCCAATACTCCCTTGAACTTCACATTATTTTCCCCAGGCACAGATATTAAACATCTGAGATAATTTAATATTAACACAGTATTAGATAAAAACCACCTGTGATCCTGAGAATATTGTTGTTATAAATAAAAAGCTAAATTGTAATTGGTCAGAATTTAGAATAAAGCAAGCCAAAAATTTCCGCATCTGATTGGTCGACTAAGATTGAAAAAAAAAGTAATTAATGCAACTAAATTTCGCTTGGGAAAGTTACTGAAAATTTTCTTATGGTTTTATACTAATTTTATTTTTAAATCAAACTAACTTATTTTTTATATTATCAAAAGTGATTTTTTTCTATTGGTAGCATGACCGATTACTCAAATTCCAGTCAAAACCATTGCATTCACCTTAAGTTTCCTTGGGCTGATGGGGCTCGTAAACTTGGGAGAGTAACTCATCTAGAAATTAAGCAACACTGATTAACAGAGCCCATGAGCACATAAAAATGTCCTTGTGCCTAACTTGGGTTATTGCTAGACCAAGTAACTATAAATACGGCCAATTATTTAAAAAATAATATTTACTTAGTATTATATTAAACCATGTTCTTTCTGCGTATATATACATATATCTAATTAATTATGAACGTACATAGATCCCCGATGTACGATATTGTATTTGGAAACAGTGTTTATTCCTCCATACACAATAACCGTGCCTTATTGTTAAACTGCCATATGAAGATTAAGACATAAAAGAATTATCAATAAATAATAAACGAAACTGCAAAACCCATTGATAAAAATATTCGTCCTACTTTCCAAGTTATAAAAGTACATTATATGGAGTACTTAGATAATTATATCGCATTTTGACGAAGGGTGGTTCCTAGGCGGACTGGCATGATCCTTTTGCGAAATTCCTTCTCAATCTCTTTTACGTAAAACAAAAATAAAAATTACTAAGAAATCTATAACCTTATATATTCTAAAACTTAGTTACACAATGTCCTTCGTAAGATATATATCATATTGATCGAATAGATGTCGTGAAAATAACAGGGAGTGTCTTACACACTGATTTTGAAGATTTATATCAAAAGTAAAATGAGGAAGAAAATTCATGCTTATTCTCAAGATATCTTACAAATTTTCATAAAAACAATTTAATCGGGGATAAACTCCCACTATGCACTTACTTTGCAATATTTCAGAGCCGTGGTACGAATATTGAATCTGTATTACCATATTTATATATTTCGATTAAATAAATGTAAAACATCAGATTTATATATTAAGATATACATAAACACACACATACACACACACATGCTATTTCCCAAATATACCATAAAGACTACCGAAATGACTATGATGATGAGTTTTGGAAGTAGATAGAATTATATGTGTTTGTGAGAAAGAACAAAAATGTATATCAACAAATTTATCTATATCAACATTATATATATATTTATAAATGGGTTTATTCATCTGTATATGTACAGGTTAGTGTAAAGGAGGGGGGCGTGCGTTTGTGTATGTAACTGTGGAAGTATATTACTCGGAAGATCTGTATAAATATGCATATCAAAAGACAGAATCTTTAAACAAAAATTAGGTGAAGACTTCTTCTCTTAAGGCAGCATGGCATGTTTTTATGTTTGACGATCGATTCTATGATTGTAATTGCACTTTTTTTCGAACGAGATCAGAAAGATGAAAAAAAATTCCTGTATCTATTATTTCCTGTGGGAATTCATTCGAAGCGCAAACAATGGATATAATTATTGTTACAACTATATACGGAAACTTGTATGAACAAATTTAGCTTGCTCGTAAATTAAAATATGTAAACGGGAATAATTTTTACATTTAGACTAGTAAATTATGGAGAAATATAAGCGTTAGTTTAATACACTAGTTTTAAGTAGCTTATAATCTATCAATCTTTCTTTCGTTTTATCTATCTATCTATTAAGCTAGCTAGCTAATTCACTGACTATTTATCATCTTACAATCTATTATACACGCAGAAAATCGTTCTAATAAAATAAAATAAAATAACCTGTTAATAAAAACATTGTCTTAAACGATATCGATAAATTCAAATGAAAATAAGAACTCCCCCTCCCCCCAAAAAAAACAAAAACAAAAAACAACCAAAAACAAAACAATGTATAACGCCTTTTGGTAAAAATTCAATAAAAACAACGAAAACCAACTCAACAAAACAACAAGAATTATGTATAACAACAATAATATTGTTAAGATAAATTAAAATCAAGTAGCTACCTGAAGATCAGATTTGATACAAGAAGAAGATATGAAATCGAGAAATGTTATTAATTTTGGCTCAAATAGAATAGTATTAAGTGAATGGATCTATAAATTCTTTAAGAGTGTGACTTCGAAATATCATCGTAATGTTTGGGTTTAAAACCCGTGCATTAGCATTTGTGATTCCTAATAAAATATCAACTGCAGTTTCGTCCGGTGTTGAGGTTTGTTCAATGTTTTTTTTTTTTTTAACATTATCAGATCCGTGCTTAGTGCCCCCCGCAGACCCCGCAACTGCGGTGGGACCGCAACCTCTGTAGCGGCTGCAAGGCTCCTTGGCTTCACAGATCTTTTGTAATGCAAAAATCACCAAAATCATTAATTATTAAGATTAACTAGAAAATTATTATCTCGCTTATATGTTGAGATATAAGTAATATGTTGTAGGTGTGCAAGTTTTTTTTTAGGGTAAAGGTGATGCAATGCACATTCTGCGTCGGGGCCGCTATCTGGCTTAGGGCAGTACTGAACATTATCTCTTTTTTTTTTTGTTAAATAAAAAAAAAGGTCATTTATCCCTAAAATATTCGCGAGGGGCAATTTATCTGTAATCGTCGTAATATATATATATAAAGGGCAAAACTATCTGAATTTTAGAACAGGAAGCATTTCAGGTTTAGATTTTATGTTGATAAGGAAAGCTAAATGAATATGCATACGACACAAAATATAAGCCAACGTTAATTTATACTTTTATTGAGTTGGGGCCTCGTCATCAATTTTCTAATTAAGCCATGCAATTTTAAGCATTGCTCTAGGGCAAAGTAATACGACAAATTATAAAGGAAACGAACCATTTAGCATCGCACACATACATATACACACATATACATACATATAGATACATTTATAAACATGTTTATATATACGTTTGTGTGTGTATGCATGTCTGTCTATATACGTGTGTGTGTGTGTGCGTAGAATTCATTTTATTTTGTTGCCGTTAGCACAGGAAAAAATAAACTCTACCGACAATTTCAACACTATTCAATTTCATGTTAAGTGCCTGCAAAACAAATGAGTTTTGGCGCGTGTTTAATGCCTGTATTGAATTGGATTGGGGAATTAACAGATTTTGTCTTAATCCATCTGAGAGAAAAAAAATTTGAAAGATATTTTTCTATTTCAATTGGAAAGACAGCATATTTTTGATTAGACAGCAAAGTTAGAGCATTGGAAAAACTTGGACTCTGGAATCGTATTACAAGATCTCGTTAGATCGAGAGAGTAACTCATCTAGGTTAAGGACAATACTGATTTCAAAAGCTCAGGGACATAATGGGCACATAAAAATCGCCTTGTGCCTAACCTGTGCTCGACCAAGTAAATATGATGTCTTTAATTTGGTGTTTGAAACATGTTAATTGGTTGTTTTAGCAGTAAAATTGTTTGTTTGTTTGTTTTTACAGCATATCAAACTTTTTAGGTCATTTAATGCCGATAACAACCATTGTACAAAAGTAGTTTTTTTAATGACACGATGTTCTCTATTTAGCCCATAGCTGGAGGGAATGTGGGGATTCATAATTTTCCTAAGCGTATAACAAAAAAATAATCCAAGGAATCCATCAATTATGGTTTTCAAAGTTTATCAGTCTCTAATTTGCCACTACTTGCAACAAGATTATTTCTTTATATTTCTTAGATTTTACAAGGACCGTTTCAATTTTTTTATCGTTTAACTAAAAAAAAATGGAAGAGCGAGGAAGACGAAAGTTGTACAATTAAATCGAGCAACCTTTTGTTCTGCAGAATTTATCTGTTTACATAGTTACCATCATTCCCAATGTTCTTTTGCTACCAATGAATGTGGGGCCCATTTGCGTGCTGGAGTGTGCTTTGACACTAGTTACTCACATTTCTGTCGCCACTCTAAAATCAACGAACCCATCTCATGAAGACACCAGAGACCTTTTCCTGCTCTACGAGGAGTAAAACTGGGATGCTGACATACATTACGAAATATTAGGAAAGTCTGTAAGTGATTAATTTTTTTAGGTACTTACAAACTTTCTCGTGTTGCAAAAGGTCCTGCCATTAATTCGGAGCTTCTTCGCTCGGTAGTGATGTTGTTAGAGGAAAGTCCTTAGCTTGCTCTGAACGGATTGTACTTCGTCACGAACTTCTAAGATCTCTGTACCTTCTTTTAACTGAGATTACCCATTTCTTTTTCTACTTCTGCCTTGCTGTTCACTTGTCTACCCTACTAGAGGAAGTGAAGGATGTTGACCCCCTTACAGAGACATGAGATAGATCCCTAATCCTATCGCTTAACCCAGACGTTTTCTTTTTTTTTTAGCTTGCAGACCCCTACGTATTAAATGTAAAGAGGTTACATCTACGCAACGCAAGATATGTTAAATATTTTTTCAGCGAGTTGAAACACAGTTATATAACGGAGTGTGCCTTTCAAAGATTTAGGTACGAAAACTACTACGACTCTAAGTCGTTGAATTGTATTTATTTTGTACTTTTTGCTTTCTAATTTATTATTTCATGACAATCCGAAAGTTCAATTCAAATTATTTTTACGAAATCCTTCGGGGAAATAATTGAACAATTAAAGAAGAGGAGAGTCGTCTGATTAATTCGTATGAAAAGAATTGTTGGATATTTAGATTCTGTAGAGATCACGATTTCGACGGAGGAATTCGTCTATTTCTTGCCTCAAAGTTTGTAGGTACCTCAATAGCTTGAATTTAACATTCAGCTATAAATATTGCTATCAAAGTGACGTCATTTTTGCTCATGTTTTTTATTTGACTTTTAAGAATTTTTTAAAGACAAAAACAAAATAATGGTTAAAAATAATGTGATCCCCTATAAATACATATTCAAATTATACTCTTTCTGTTTATTACCAATAATTGAAAATACAATACTGTAGCTATTTATAATATATCCAGTAGCAAAGGACCCGTATATGTTATCAAGAATGTCATCTATTTGGTAAGTAGCAAGAAAAATCAGAAGTAGCACTTATCAAATATTCTTCGTAACATACAAGTCTTTTTAACGGACATTTTATAAGTAGCTACAGTTGAGCGGATGCTTTCAGTATGGATTAATTCTTTATCCTTAACTATTCTCATTCCTTTTTCATATAAAAAAATATATATATATAATTCGGTGTGGATTTATTCTTAATGAGGAGTAATAGTAGAAGTTTAGACTCTGAAATCGTAAAATACGAGTTCAAATCCCATTTGAAGTTACATTTGTAACACGATGGTAATTTGTGTATGTTGCATTGTTGCCGGTCTTTTTGCCCGTGTCGACGGACGATCGATTGTCATCTTGTAGGGTCGAGCTGGAATTTGAAAGGGCTACTTACATTTTGGATGTTGTTCTTTCTTCTGGACTCATCCAAGATTTTAGGAGAGGGGGCGTTTCCCTCCTATCCATCTTCGTGCTGTTCTCGTGCTGTTGAGCAGGAATTAAGAATATTCGACTACACGAAGACGGACATTTTCGGTTAACCGTTTTATTCAGCCATTCTCTTGCCCTCTCTATTGACTAAACGTGGATTTCATGTTCTTATAGTCGGTGTGACGTCCAGATCGAGATCACCCGATTATTGACGAAAGTAACCTACACTCACGCCACACCCCATATCGCTACACATTCACTTTCAGCTGCTTCGAGAAAATTTACCTTATTAACCCGCAGGGGTAACTCGTGTAGGTTTAAGACAACACTGATTCCAAAAACTCAGGTAGATGAGACCCGTCAACTTAATAGAGTAATCATCTAGGTGACGGACAACTGTGATTAAAAAATTTTCAGGAATGTGCACGTTAAACTGTCCCTGTGCCTAACTAGGTTTGGTGCTAGACCAAGTTTATGTCATGTATTAGTAATAGAATAAATATCTGTGTAAGAATCGAAAGACATAAATTTTGCTTGCGTGATAGAACAAAAATATTTTGTTTAAAAGGAGCAAAAAAAGAAAAGAAAGAGAGAGAAAAAAGAAAAATTCCTAAAATCAATCCTATGATCACTCTCTAGAATAAAAGATACGTTTGATAAAAAAAAATATATAAATAGATATAGGAAGCGCAGGAGAAAGACAAGTTTGAAAATATATGTTTCGATCCTTTTCTATCGCCAAGTTGTTTACTTTTCGTTAAGATTGTATTTTCGTGAGTTTGATGTTTGACAAAAGAGAAAATATGAACACGCCAAAAAAAAAAAAAAAACAAAAAAAAACATATGAAGGAGATGAAGATACTTTGTTTCTGTGCGTTCTATCAATTCTCTTTTAGTTTGAGAAATCTGAACCTGTAAGAACAGTGAACCGTGCAAAAGCAATGTAAATGGAGATTTATTTTTATTAGTTTTTTTTTGATTGTCATGTAAACATACCCGGTACATCACTTGAAGTGCCCTGCTGAAGGAAAACAACTCTTAGACTATAAAATAAGAATATCTCTGTTATTCTTTGTTATTTTAATATTCCCCTAAACCTTGAACTGTAGCTATAACACATCTATATATTATAAATATTAGGGTTATTAAGGTTTTTCATGTTTCTCTTGTTGAATAGGAAGACAATCCCTTGCCCGTTGAGCTCTGATCACTCATCCCGTATTCATAGAGTTTTCACAAAGTATTCTGTAAGCCGGTAACTCTGTTAGGGCGTTTTTAGCTGCCAAGCATCTCGTCTGGTCAGTCGATGTGAGGAAATAGGAACGTAAATCTCAGAGAAGCGCATGTCGTTCGTTTCAGACCTATCTAGGTCTATCATCAAGGGGCTTCAGGGGGGTATTTATGGGGGAGGTATTTACAGGTTAAAAAATAAAATGAAATGTATAAAGTGTTTGGGATGAGTCTTACAGATATATTTATGTATTTTTGTTAATGTCCCGCGTTTTTTTTTTGGGGGGGGAATTTTGGATAAGGGTGTGATTTATTATTTTAAGATACCTTTGGGACGATTTCTATTTTTTCCGATTCCGATATCAATTCCGATTCACGATTCTGATTCAAAATATGATATCAATTCCTTGCCTTGGACCTGTGTCCAGGTCGGCATTTCGATTCGAGGGAGTGAGAACGTAACGGTGAGAGAAGATTATGTCGTTCATGAGAAACACACATGAGGGAGCCCAAGTCGGGCAGGTCCTCTTGCAATGCCAGGGCCTCGTACCAGGTCCGATTGGACCTATAGTTCTGTCTATGCCTGATTTAATCAAACCGTGTTTAAAAAAACACAAAAACATTGATTATCAAATCAGAAAGGAACATTCATACTACATCAATAGAACAAACGGTTAATGCACTATTTTATACCGGTATTTGTTTGTTTGTGTTTAATGGCATATCAATCTTTTTAGATCATTTTAATGCCGCAAATAATTACTTTTGGTAAACATCATTTTATACACTTATAGCTTTTTTGAATAACACAAGTTGCACTATTTGATCCTTAGCTAGAGGGAAAATGGGGATTCATACCTTTCCCAAGGGTATTAGTCGACATGTCAACGTAAACGGGATAGCTTGGTTTCGAACTCGCATACCACGATTACGAAGTCCGATGCCTATCTAGTGTAAATTTTTATAATTCTTTATTTTTCCAGTTGAAATGACAATCGATTGTTATTATTGATGAATATTTGTATGGATAAATCCTTCAAATCAATAACGCAGACATTATCTTGATTCGGTGGAATAGAATTTTCTTCGATATATCTAATCTTAATCTCGAATTGATGTCCATAAGATAATTCTGAAAAATCGCGTGTTTTTTTGTTTTTTTTTAAATTTAGCTTATAAGATATCTTTGAAGAAACGACCCTTCTTTAACGTCACTTGAATAGTGACACAAATATACACATGCATATTATATTTACTTGGTCGAGCACCGATCCAAGTTTGGCACTAGGCAATTTTTACATGCTCTATATACCTAGGATTTTTGCATTCAGTGTTGCTTTTTACCTCTGAGTTTATATTGACTTGGTCGATCACCAATCCAAGTTAGGCACGTGGCCATTTTTACGTGCTCTTTATATAACTGGGCTTTTTGTATTCAGTGTTGCCCTTCACCTATATGAGTTGCACTCCCGAGTTTACGAGCCCCATATGCCCTAGGCAGCTATAGGGGAATGTAATAGTTTTTACTGGGATTTAATATGATGCCAGAGTCCAAGCTATTACCAATGCTCCATACTCGCTGCCTACATATATATTTACTCATATAATGGTACACGAAGACAAATACGTAAATCTATATATCTATCTATCTTGGACAAAAAGGAACGTTTATCAAAACATGATTGTTTTCGGTATTAAATGACCTTAAATAGTCAATATGCCGTAAAACAAAGCCATCCAACCGACACACACACATAAAATTGCATTCGCAAAAATGCTCATAAATGCTTGTATAAAATATACATTATACATACTATGTATATTATATGATACATTAATATAATCCCGCCACATTTTTACTAGTTTCTTCTTCTTCTTCTTTTTCTTTTTCTTCTTCTTCTTCTTCTTCATCTCATCATCTTCTTCTTCTTCATCTTCTTCTTCTTATCTTCTTCTTCTTATCTTCTTATCTTCTTCTTCTTTTCTAACTTGTCTTTCTGTATGTGTTTCCACCTCTCTTCTTTTATCAGTCTCACTCGAACTATCAATCTTCATCTCTTGTTTCTATGTCTCTCGTGATTTTGTGTATGTTTTTAAAGAAATGATCTTTCCAAAAGAAACTGAATAAAAAGAAATAATTTGTCACACAGACTTTTTCTCGCAGATCTTTTTTTATTGTTAGTAAAAATAAATAAAAAAGAAACGAAATCCATCTCGTTCCATTGATCCTCTCGGTTTGGGTCCGATATTTAATCTTTTTATCCCATTTACATTGATTGCTTTATTCCTCCCGCCATTACCTCACTGTTACAGAAGGTCACTTGGTAATGGCTGTCAACTTGACAACTTCAAAAAAAGGATTTAAAAAATCAAGTTTATTTTTTTCTCTCTCGTTTATTTTCTTTTATTTTTCATGTAGCATTAAACATATAACCTCTAGTTTTATTCCTAGAATGATAGATATGTGAACTTAACAGATTCATCAACTATAACTTTTTTTGTATTAATCCACCTATTCCGGCAGAATAAAAAGTGGAGGTCAGTATTCTTTAGGAGGTCGATGAAGGAAGTGTGCTTAAAAACTTATAACAAACAAGCGACATATCCCCCCTACATATTCTGTTATATATAGTGTATCTCAAAAAATATATTCACAAATATAAAGAAAATGTGCTCACAAATATAAAAAAAATGTACCTACAAATATGAAATTAAAGCTATTCCATTTCACTGTATGTTCATAAATAAAATGAGTACATTTTTTATATTAGTGAGTACATTTTTTGAGACACCTTGTATGTACATTTCTTCTTCGTTCCGTGTCGAAGTTCTGAAATGGATTAGTATTGGTAAAAGCTAGGGGTCTGATATCATATTACGCGAGTTCAAATCCCAATCAAAGCCATTACCTTTACCTTAAGTTGCCTCGGGCAGATGGGGCTCGTTAACTCGGGAGAGTAACTCATTTAGGTAAAGGGTAACTATGATTACAAAAAGCCCAGGTATATAATGTACATGTAAAAATAGTTTTTTACCTAACTTGGGTTTGTGCTCAATCAAGTAAATATTATATTTGTGTTGTGTGCATGTGCGTATACATAATTTGTATTCTTATAATTGTGAGAAAATAAAAATATCTTTTATTCTTGGAAATGAATTTTTGATTGGCATTAAACAAAGACAGATTCTAAAAAATAGCTGCAAGCATTTAACCAAATATTGCCCATGGAAACAAGATGTTAATTTAAAAAAAATTATGCAACATCCTCGATCCTCCACCACCTGTCTCTCGATTTTTCTTCTCTTACTGATGCAATGGAACCACCCTACATCCATACGATAGAATAAAGAGGACTCTCTATAAATACAACGCGCTCTCACGACAGGGTGGATAGAGTAAAACCCCAAGATGTCAGGAAGACTTTTAGCAGTGTGTACTTATTTGTCAATAAACCCTTACTGTAAACTTAACTAATGACTTGATGCATTTATTACGGAAATAAGTATATATAACTTACACACTTTGGGCAGCGACGGTGGAGCATTAGTAAAAGCTCGGGCTCTGGAATCGTATTACGCGAGTTAAAAAAACCAGTCAAAACCATTACTTTCACTTCAGCAGCCTCGGGCAGATGGGGCTCGTTAACTCGGGAGAGCAGCTCGTCTAGGTGAAGTGTAACACCGAATGTAAAACGCCCTGGTAAGAGCACGAAAAAAGGCCTTGTGCCAAACTTGGGTTGGTGCTTACCAAGTAAAAATAATATAATATATAACTTACACACACGTCCACAGGTACGAATATATTTCATGACTGCCACTTCTTGTCAGAAGATGTGTGTGTATGCACGTGTTTGTGTGTATATACATATATATATATATATATGTTTGTGGTGTGTGTGTGCGTGAATACTATGTACGTATTTATCTATTTTTGTGTATATGCATGTATGTTGGTTGGTGTTGCTATTGTAATTTGATGGGAAGTCTCAAAATTGCATCTGGTATTTATTGAATTCGAAACTTTCTATTTTCGTTTTCAATTATTCGTGACTAGCAATCCTCGACTCGGCGTTGCCCGGATTTTTATTGGCAATGTCTGATTATAAAGTGGTCTCCTTGTTTATCAATATTGGTGATTACGTAAAAAAAAATCAAAATTCAACAGTTTCATTTTTTTTGTGTGTGTGTGTGTGTGTGTGTGTGTGTGTGTAAGTGTGTGTGTGGGGGTTGGTGTTTTATTTTCGTATGTAATGGTCAGCGAGAAAATTTGTCCATTCGATGCCTAAAGCCATTTTCGGTCAATGATATCTGAAGCCCATTTATAAGACTTTGAGAGACATTTTCTTCTACGAATGAAAGGGACAAAACGGGTAGGAAAAGCAGAAGATTGGAACCGATCTTTAATTGACTGAAATTTCAACGGAACTAATATTTGTTTGATTATTTCTATTTCGATGTTGTTGGATTTCAATTCATTTGCTGCATGTTTCGGAATTATCTCTTGCCATTGATGTCACTTTGACAACTTCATTTGATTCAGTATATATTTATTGACTTTTTTCTATCTACCTATCTATATATCCGTTAAACAGTGACAATCAATATATATCAGAGACAAGTATATTTTCGATCGATCGATCCATTCATTTCCATCTATCTATCTATCTATCTATCTATCTATCTATCTATCTATCCTTTTCTCTTTATTTATCTTGAATTATTATTGGTTTTCATTCGGAAAATTAGCTACCAAAGGTCAAATGCAACCAAGATGCAAAGCCAACAACATATATATATATATATAATATTTGAACTCACAACCTTCATGATCAGAGACTTACATTCTAGACCACTCTCTCTCTCTCTATATATATATATATATATATATTGTTCACTATCTTAACAGGTAACTAACGTGTTTTGCGCTTACACGGCACGTACAACACACTCTTTTTCAATTCGGCATTTAATAATACAAAACAAGATGACCGATTAGCATAATAGAGAGTAAGTTTTTATATCAGTCTTCTTATCCTATATGAGTTACTCTCCTATGTTTACGAGCTTCATCTGCTCAAGTCAGCTGATTGTGAATTTAACGGTTTGGGCTGGGAATTGAACTCGTATATTACAGTACAAGGGTCCAAACTTTCACCACA
>JAUZSX010299120.1:0-13263 GCA_034780655.1 Idiosepius hallami | reverse complement strand
AACTCCCTACACGGCACATTACAAATAATAGGCATTATCATTAATTCCCCCCTTTTCATTTTTCCCTGCTTTTCCTTTGCTTCTTCCCCCTCCCACCTTTTTCTCCTCCCCACAACCCCTCCTAAAAAACCTTCTGCCTTTCCTTTTAAGTTTTAACTTAGTATAAGTCCGAAACCTTATTCAAAGTTTTTTTACTTAAACTAGAAGAAAATTCATTTACCAAACAATTAATTTGAAACAATACTAAACAGCACATCACAAAAATATTTAGGGTAGTGAATAAAAACCTAGACCCGTCTCTTAAAAAGGCAAAATTCACCAACCCGCACCCCTCTCCCGGCGAATTCAGAAACCAACTCAAAAAGACTTCCCCCCCTCTCACTCTTCTAACTCCTAAAACTTTTTGCATTTTTTCAAATTAAACCAAAAACAAGTGAAAGATTTGCACAAAAGTTTACGGGGGAGAATCAATAAGGCAAATAGGGCTTTTGGCAGTCTCGAGGGACGAGTCTGGGCAGATAGAGGCCTGACCCTTCAGATAAAAATGAGAGTATACGAGACCTGCGTTATACCGGTACTCTTATATGCCTCGGAAACCTGGACGACCTACCACCGTCATATCAAGGATCTGGAAAGTCTTCACCAGACCTGCCTACGCAGAATATTTAATATCACTAAACAACCTCTCACATCTAACGAAGAGGTGCTCAAGAAGGCAAGCACATCTAACATGGAGACCTGGGTCATCCGCAATCAAACGCGCTGGGTTTACATATTCATCCAGTGATGATATCTATTGTTTTAACCATAATAAAGAATAATAAGTAGTTTTATACTTACAATATTGTGTATATTTGGGAATGTTATTATGTATGTTAACACATCTTGGAAAGATTGTGTGAATGATTTTAATATGTTTTAAATCATTAAAGAATAAAATACAATAAATGCTTTTGTATAAAAAATTGAGTAACTTTTTTGCTTTATGTAACCCTTTGATAAATACTTGGTATTTGAAAATGTTGCACTGCAAGCACAATTTAACCAATAACACAAGTATTGTATATTCCTCTTCAATTTGTTTGTATAATATTTAAACAATAATACTAATAAGTATTTAATTCAGATTGACAAAACACTTAGTAAATGTAGATAGACAAATACCATGTATTAAATAAAGGATTTGGAAGTTCTGAGAAGGCATGTCAAAATTGTGCTGGGTGTGACACAATCGAGCAGCACAAAAACTCAAGAAGATTCAAAGTTAATGAAAAACTTATAAATATTTTTAAAAACTGTTTCTACTCTTAAAATGAAAATAACATTTTTAAATGACTAATGATCACGTGGTGAAACTACTGTTTATGTTATGAATCAGTTCCCTCCCTCTATGGGTTAAGTAGGAAATGTTGTGTAAAAAAAATATTGTTCTTGGCATTAAATGACTCCAAAAGGTTGATATGCCATATAACACAAATAAGCAAGGAAATCAGCTATGGATAAGTAAACCAAATGGATAGAATGACTGATTTATTTTACATTTCTTCATAGCAACTTGAAAGTTTTGTTTAAAATTTATATTTTTGTTGTTAGTTTCATGATTTAAATGTACATCGCAAATAGAGTGGTTTAGGCATCCATGCAATGTTTTATTAATATTTTGTCTTTTGCCGACAAACTAGAAAAGAATAACAAAAATAGAAAAATGAAGGATTCTTTATATTTATTTGGTTTTATATCATTTCAAATCAAATATTGCTTGGATTTCCCTCAGTGAAATAAACATTTGTTTCCAAGTCTAATCATGTTATTAAGATCTTGGATGCACAAATAGTAAACACAAACATAAGCAATATTTTTCACTAAATATCTATCATGAGAACAGGTGAAATATTTGGAATTCAAAAATCTTTGTTGTGTTCTATAAGAAACAAAAATAAGAAATACAAAATATCTCCTTCAGAAATAATTGACCTATAACCCTTTGATCACAGAGTTTGTTATAAAAAGTTAACTAGTTGCTAATTTATAGCAATTTGGCCTACATAATGCCAAATAAAGTATACAAAATTTTGTTCAGAACAAACTAGACATAGTAGTTAATTAAAAGGTAGTTCATATCTTTTAAAGTTAGTACACATCTATATCATTGAAGTGCAGTCTTGGTTCCTGTGCCATTGTCTTTGGTAAAAAGCTGAACACTAGTAAAATGAAATCAGTTGTAGTGGTAATTTATCCAAAAACATAATAGCAATAGTAAATTCAATAACTAGTAGTAAATTCATTCTTGGGTCTTGTGCCATTGTTTTTGGTAAAAAGCTGAACACCAGTAAAATGAATCCATTGTAGTGGTAATTAATCCAAAATATAACCGCAATGGTAAATGCAATAACAGTATTATTAAGTAATAGCATTAGTGATGGTGGTAGTAAGTAACAGCAGTAATTTCACTAGTCAAGCCTCTAGTCTGCAATTAAAGTGAAGTGAGAAAATCTGTTGAGTCAGGGTTCTTAAAATATAGCAATTATCTCCTTCCTGCTTTGTGATTGGTCAGGTTAAATTTACCCTCCATATTTAATGAAATGGTCCAATCTTTGTGCCCATTACCAAAGGGCAGCATTAAATAAAAAATAATGCAACATGCAGTATGATGGCAAATTACATCTTGGTATCATGTGTCTTATTCAGAGTAAAGTAATGTATATAATTTAACATATTGGGTGCCGAAGGTGTAGCATTGTTAAAAGCTTAGGCTGTGGAATCGTATTAAGCAAGTTTAAATCCTAACCAGAAGCATTACCTTTACCTTAAGTTGCCTCGGGCAGATGGAGCTCATTAACTCAGAAGGGCAACACTGATAACAAAAGCCCAGGGTTATAATGGGCACTTAAAATAGCCTTGTGTCTAACTTGGGTTTGTGTTCAACAAAGTAAATATAATATTATGATATACCAATGATTCATAATAAATAAATACTAAACGAAGTAGCAAGTTACTTGTTCCTTCTGAGGTTGAGATCATAGAAAGAACCTCCAGTTTGTTGGAGGCAAGCATATGATTAAAATCTAAATTTTTATTGGCCACTGTCATTGTTGATTAAGAGCAGAGCATCTGAGTGCTCTTACTTTCAAGAAAGATATGTCTGTGAATTGAAATATGGTCAATTCTACTGGTGCCTATTAGATAGACTGTGTGTTACAGCTCTAACATGTCATGGAAGTGACATTTGAACCAAATGTCTTCTGTTGAGACTGCTAGTGCAGACTTAAGTGGACACATGCATATTTACAAGAAAATTACTTTTATTAAATACAAACTGGCATTTGAACTTGGTTTTTATTGAATTCATACTTGCAATAACTAATCTAAACTGAATGTCATAAGTTCTTAGTAAGATTTTTGAAACTTTGATGTAACCAAGAAATGAGATTCTATTGAATAAAGTTAGAATCAAATCTAATACAATGAATTGTGTATTTTTATTACCTTTTTTAGTTTTACCTTTACAGTTGTTGTGTGATTAATGTTCTATTTTCATAAATTAAATAAAGATGTGATATTGTAAATAAATAATTGGCATTTTTTTTTACAGAACAAGATTAATTCTAAAATTGTTTTTTGAAATATTACAAAGATTTATTCTACTAAAACAGGATACTTATCTAAAAAGGTCTTTGCATCTCATTCAGTTGGTATTTTTATGATTTAGTAGTATTTATTCTTTTTTTCTCTTGCGTTTATTCATTAAATAAGAAGTCTCAAATCAACCTTCTTCTTATCCACTAGATCAGTCCAGGGGTTCTGCAATTCCTTTTTTTTTTAAATTTATAACATAAAAATAAACATTAAAATCTATTAAAATCTATTTGATTATTATAAGTTTATTTTTTTCTAGTTTTATTGTATAAATGTTCTAAATTTTACATAATCAAACTCACTACATTTTAAAATATAGAAGATGAACTTCGAGTTTCTGTCAAAATCACAACCAAATCTTAAAGAGTTGCAGAAAAAACACCAGACTCAAGTTTTCCATTGAATTTTTGATGAGAATAAATGCAATCTATTCAAACAAGTACATGAAAAAAAACATTTACAAAACTCTACATCCCAAGTTGAAGTAATCCCAATCAAATATAGCTTCAAATATTTCCTAAGATACCCTACACCAGTGGTTTAACATCCAGGGTTCCATTAGTTCAGTTTCCAGGTTTCTGCAATTTCTAATATTTTTTTATTTAGAACAACACAAAAATAAACGCGTTAAATCTTATTTTTATAAAATCCATTTGATTATTATAAGCTTATTTTCTTTTAGAATTTAAGTTTTATTCTTTTAATATACTAAATTTTACAAAATTTAATTTACTCCATTTTAAGATATGGAAGATGAACTTTGTGTTTGCATCAAAATCACGATTATATTTATATAACATATATTATATATAAATCTTAAAGAGTTATGCAAGAAACACCAGACTCAAGTTTTCCATTGAATTTTTGATGAGAATAAATGCAATCTTTTCAAACAAATACATGAAAAAACATTTACAAAACTCTACATCCAAAAGTGAAGTAATCCCAATCAAATATAGCTTCAAATATTTCCTAAGACACCAGTGGTTTAACATCCACGGTTCCATTAGTTCAGTTCCAGGTTTCTGCAATTTCTCAATTTTTTTTTTATTTAGAACAACACAAAAATAAAGATGTTAAATTTTATTTTTATAAAATCCATTTGATTTATAAGCTTATTTTCTTTAAAAATTTTAGTCTTATTCTTTTAATATACTAAATTTTACAAAATTTAATTTACTCCATAATAAGATTGGATTTTTGATAAGAATACATGCAATCTATTCAAAAAAGTACATAAAAAAAATAAACATTTACAATACTCTACATCCAAAAGTGAAGTAATGTCGATCAAATATAGCTTTGTTTTTTTAAATATTCGTAGCCAGGGCCGATATATTGGCTCTTTAGGTTGATTGATTGATTGATATCAACCATTTTAGGTCATTTAATGCCGAATCCTCTTTAAATATTAATATATGGTTTTTATAAGGGGAGCTTTTTTATTATAAAGGGTTTTGGATATATACATATAAATATATATTGATCAACAGTGTAGATTGTTTTTTACTGAATTGGGGGATTTTAGATCTTAGAGTATAGTTTGGTTTCTTTTAAGAATTGCAGGATTTTATTTGAGTAAGTGTTGTTGAAAAGGTCTTTCAAACTATTAGCTTGGTAGAATTTTGATCGGGTTGATTCGAGATCTTGGCAGTTGATAAGTACGTGTTTAACTGTGAGTAAATAGGAAAACTTTCCTATTTTTCTATTATACACATGTATTTGTATTCTTTGGATCCCATCATCAAATGTTTTGCTCAACGGCCTCTTAGGGTCGAAAAGAAAAAAAACAAGAAAAAAAATCGAAGTTAGAATTTTCAGAATTAAAAACCTGTGCCCTATTTTATTAAGTATATTTTGTATATACATATTATTATATCTTCGATAATTGAGATCGCAGGTTCAAATTGGATGAGTTGCCCTCATGATTTCTAATAAGAAAAAATAAGTCTATATGCAAATTTGCAATTTATTTATTGATGTTACTTTAAAAATCATATATATATATATATATGCAAATTTACAATTTATTTATCGATCTTGCTGATGTTCCTATTATTATCATTATATATATATATATATATATATATTATAATTATAAATAATGATACAGAGTTGTACACCAAAGACATTGAATTTAAACTTCAATATTTTTTCTCGCTATATATTTTATTTAAAAAATACTACGGAATAAATACAATTACAAGGTTTTTAGTCCCTAAGACACAAGCAGAATATGCGTACATGTACTTTACTTCTACATTTTGAAGTGACCCACATATCGTTTTCAATTAACTTTTAATGGATATACGGTTTTACAGAAATAATTAATGCTATATTTGCACTAAATTTCGCACTAAATTGGTTGATACTTGCGCCTTTCAACTTCAAAATCCCAAACCGAAAGACAATTAAAAAAAAAAACTTTCATCGTAGTTGTTGGTGGCCGAAGGTGGTGAAAGTAGAAGCTACTAGGGGAAAATAAGAACATTTATATCAAGTAATTGTTAGTAGTACAGAACAGGGTTAGTAAGTCCATGAGGAGCGGCTCCTTTTAATCCAACCTTGTTACTTAGAATAGTTGAGTTAAGACAAAAACGCATACATAAGTTTACTTTTAAAAAAGAGTTGATTGATAGATTATTGTTTTTTGTTTTCACGGTATATCTTTCTTTTTATGTCATTTAATGCCGATAACAATCATCATTTTGTATTATTATTGTTTAGCCCAAACGTAGATTAAAAAAGAAACAAATACGCACTATTAAAGCCATAACCAGAGAGTATGTAAGAATTCATAACTTTCCTAACGGTATTAGTTCAATTGTAAACGTAATCAGAACGAATGGGATTCAAACTCGCGTATTATTTTTCCAATGTCTGACTGCCTATTCACTACGCCAAGTGGACTTTCTCATCTTTTAATTGTTTTCAACTTCTCTTTGTTTTGCAGCCTTAAGAGAGAGATTTACAAGTCAAGTGAAATTGTTGATGTAGTAAAAGACAGCCTTAGTTTTCGGTTGAAATGATCTGAAATAAGTCAAACACAAATTTGTTTTTTTTTAATATTATAAAACCTAACAAGTTTTGAACTTTGCATATGCTCTAAAAAAGTTTTGAAAATCAGATAAATTATCTTTTAATACTTTGATTAGATATTTTAAAAATATACCAATTTATTATTTTTCGAAATTCGTATAAAATAGTATTGAACGTTTGATCTAACTTTTTTGTTAATAAATAAATTTCAATTTATTCTTTGTTTAAATGATGCCCACTGACCATTTTTATAAAACAAAAATGTCAGAAAATCCATTATTCAATGTCGTTAATTACAATGGTTGTTTTGTGAAGCGAATGAAACAAGTGTAAAATTACAAAATAATATCAGACGTTATTTGAGTTGTAGAAGAGGCTTTACTTGAGTTTCAAAAGAGCCTTCCTATTTATTAGAAATAATGGAATGGTTGAACGATTATTGCTGGGATATTAATATTCAGTCGCCCTTGACAAATTAAAATAGAGTTATTGAATCATTGCAATCTAACTGAAAAATGCTAACCAGTAAGACCAAATGGTGCCAAAAACATTGTTGTTAAAATTATTTTCTCTCAATATTTAGTGTTTGATAAAACAGATTTGTGTTTCAGGATTATTTTGTTTATAAAAATGTATATCATGCTAATATCAATGATATCAAATATTCTCATTATTATTGTTATTATTGCAAATATCTCATAGAACTTATTGAGGGGAGCATCCATTTGGTAGGAAGGCAGTCGAACTTCAGAATCGTTGTACGTGAGTTCAAATCCAAATCGTTTCAGTTGTGTTAAAAAAAATCCTTTTATTCCATCCAGCTATGGGTTAAATAGTGAAAATTGTGTTATTAAAAACTCTACGTGTTTAGACACGGCATTAAATAATAATAAATGGTTTTTCTATTTCATCTAATTTAGTTGTAATCTTTAGGGTGTAACAAAATGCTTTTAATAAAATAATATTCTTGTTCCAGTCCTTAAACTGTGGGGCGGTCAACGTAGTCTAGTAGATAGGCAATCGGACTTCGGAATCATAGTACGCGGGTTCAAATCCAAGTTGTTCCGACTACGTTGCAATGTCGACTAATACCTTCGGGAAAGATATGAATCACCATCTTACCTGTGGCTATAGATTAAATAGTGCAACTTGTCTTATTAAGAAATCTATGTGTGTATAAAAATAATGTTTATCAAAAGTAATTGTTCTCGGCATTAAAATGACCTAAAAGATTGATATGCCGTTAAACACAAAACAAAAAAAAAAAACTAACATTGTTCAAACTTTTCATTGAAACATATTTATTTTATTTCTATTTGCTTCGGAAAAGCAAGAAATTTGTTACTCGACTTGTAACTGCGATCCTCACTGATAATCTAATATTCATAACCTGAAAGTTCCATCGCACTCTTGCAGACATTGAAGGTTTGAGACTCTAAAAAGCAACCCCTCTTATGGACGTTTGTTAGAAGCATAGATGCATTATTGAACTCTATATTATTGAATTCTATATATTTTCTTCACCCAACATTCACGTTCAATGTATAAAAAACCAATACAGTTGATGATAGCACAGTTAGGAGATGGGTTCATCGATTTCAGAGTGGTGACAATGAAGTGAGTGACTCAGTACGTTATAAAGGCAAATAACACATACAGCAATCTACGTCACGACTAACTCACATAAGCTGTCTTTCTAACTGCTTTTGAGTTTAAAAAAATACGAGGCTTCACTTTTGGAAGGACCCTAATAACATTTAATAAATTTCCCTAGCGGTTACAGTATACAAACTAGAAATAATAAATGGTTTAATCTAATTTTATCCCCTAAATCTAAAACCAAAATAGAGAGCCACTGCTCCCGTTGCAGTTTAATGTGTGTTCAAAATTGCCTTGAAGAAAATGGTAACATTTTTATTTGATATTTATTAAGTGGCTGATATGACATTAGTTGTTTTATATTTTTGTTCCTATATAGCAAGAAATTGAGAACGTGGTGCCTGAAGATTATAATTGATGATATTTCTTTTTAATTTATCTATACCACATACAAGATTGTTTGTATTGTTGTCACTGATTCTGCTGTCTGTTTTTGCTTTTGTTTCGTACTCTCTAATCTGGAGACTTTCAAAGGTTTGTTGAATTTAGATATATTTTCTTTGTCGTTAAGAACAACTGATGTGTTGGCGGTGATATATTTAGCCTAAAGATTAGAAATAAGAACACTTCAGGTTTTTGAAGTTTGTTTACTAGTGAATTATATTTTTAAGTATTTATAAACATAATGAACTGTCTAGACATTGCCGAAAGAAGTTGAAGAATTCACCTAGTTTTCATGTTAAAGTCTAATTCCAAAGACATATATTTTAACACAAAACTCTCACTGTATTCTTAAATATGTATTTTGCTTTTCATAATTCATATATCTTATTCATCTATTAAAAGTCAGTATTATAAATATTATAAACTATTATTTTCTTATTACAAGAAAAATAAGAAATATTTCTTGCAATCGAGATGGAAATAAGTATACGAAGCTAAATCCAAATTTTCTGAGATAAATTGAAAAAAGAATTTTTTTATAGAAGTTGCAAAATTATTTTTGTACATAAGATCTACCTAATTCAATATACTTCTACAAGCGATATTTGCATCGAAAAATTCCTTCTTGATAAAATTTTGTTGCTCTATTTTCTCTCAGGTTGAGTCATTTGCTCTAGAACCTTTTGAATCACGTTCAAAATATTATTCAGTTGCGAAAGATACTTGAAACCCATTCACATAATAAAAATTGGTTATGTTTCATTTATTTATTCATCGAAATATTTCCCCTTGCAGATTATATCTAAATTGGTAGTATGATGTTAATTGCATTATTTTCGGACCTGCAACCCACAAAATTATCCCTAGTTGATCTGATATGCTAAATTTCGGGCCTATACTCATTAGAAACTCATGATCCATCAAATACCTAGCAGCTAAACAATTATCTAATTAGAACTTATATTCGTTTGCAAAATAAGACATTAGCATTTTTTTATAACGGTAAACTACATAAGGCTTGGGTTTTCTTATATTAAACCTTGGCACAAATAATAAATGTTAAAGGTTTTATTTTTTTGTTACGTAAACTTATACATACACGGTACGTTTTCTCTGTGCGTGTGTGTATCTCTGTCTGTGTAGGAATTCATTTTCTATGGACTCCAGATCAGTTGAGCTGGTTTTATTGAAAATTCTCACAGTTGTACATTATGTGTCTGGGAATGTTCTAAAATATAGGTTGTTTCGGAATACCCACAACAACTATGGTAAATCGATAATTGAATGATTATAATATAATATTTAATATTTACATATGAAGACAAAAATTAATTAAAAAAAGAGTTTCAATACAAAACAAAATAAAACTTTTGATTTGCTGATTTTACTTTTTATTCTAATATGTTAATAATAATACTTTTTTTCAGCAAATTTTATGGCATGTCCGATGGGGTGTGTTTTTCTTATTCAACTTTTAAAAATTTTAGCTATTAAAAAAAATATCAATAAAATAATTTAAAAAAACCTTCTGATTTTTTGCTTTTTACTTTTATATAATTTTGTGAATGTCTTTGAAAAGTAAAAATTAAAAGGGTTTGATTTGATATTAAAAAAAAATTAATTGCCCTAATCTTTTTTTAATCAAATTTATTCTAAAGATTAAAAATAAGAAAATATTATAGTCAAACGCTTTCAGTGTGTTTTTTTAAACAAAAGCACTTAATAAACCCAAAAGTTTTCAAACATTAGTTGTTCTTGTAAATCAAAGAAACCGCCAAAATGCAAATTCCATAAAAAAACAAAACAAAAAAAAATCATTTATCAGCTTTCTCAAAGTTGAATAAAAATAACTTTGTTTTTCTTTTTATTACTTCAGCATTAAACTTTTTTTGCCATTTTTTATTGTTCAAAATAAGCGTATTTTTGGGTGGGTAGTATAAGCCATATCTGTGTCTCATACAATCAAGACGATCTAATTTTAACATCATAATAAACAATATGCATTATAACTATTTTTATTATATAACTTTATAAAAATACTTAGATATTTATATAAATAGATCGAATTATCCATAGATAGATAGATGTTACATAATTTTGTGTAAAAACTTATATTTTTCAGATATGATGATAGAGAATAAAAACATGACCAGCATTATTATTATTGTCATTGTTATTATTATTATTATTATTATTATTACTATTATTATTATTCATTTATTTATTTATTTTGTTACTATTATTATTATAACTGCATATCTCAACATTGAGATTTTAGATTAAAATATTGTTTTCTGATTTTACATTTTTTAACCAATATTTCTTGATTTTCGAGATTTTGATTACCAAAAGCAAAAAAAAATCTTTTTTTTTTATTGGACTTATTTGAAAGTATTGATTTTACAATCAAACGTCGTTCGCTTCTGAATTCCCTTTTCCAAGGGTCATTATTATTTCGCTAGATGACAAATAGTCTCTAATTAAGAAATATGATTCTAGTTTGTTAATAAAACCCTGAATTATCGTACATAAATCCCAGAATAATTTGACAGTTTGACAGAAAGATTAAAACCAGAACTTGTCTATAAAAGTCAAAAGATATCTTATTTATGAGAACATTCAAAGAAATTTTCGTTGGAATTATAAAATTCCCAATTAGGGATTTACATGGTTATTTCAAAATAATTCATTCGTTTTAATCAAATATAATACAGTGTTCAAAATTAACTATATATTTCAATATAATACAGTGTCCTAGTATTAAATTTCGATATGAAATTAAGGATTTACATGGTTATTTTAAAATAATTAATTCGTTTTAATCAAATATAATACAATGTTCAAAATTATATATTTCAATATAACACAGTGTCCTAGTATTAAATATCAATATGAAAAAAAAAAAAAAGCGATTTAAAGATTTTTTATGGTAAATTATAAGGCGCTGCGTCCTTGAATCTGGTTTCAATAAAAATCAAATGTAAAATAAAATGTCCTTTTATTAAAGACCTATAAACCTGCACAGTAGGGACTCTCCCATAATTAAATGCTAATTAAATCAAATGAAATACATGGCCCAAAAATAACTATTCTAATTAGATATAGCTCAGTATGCTTCAGAAGTAATCACCTTTCAAGATGAAACTTAATACTGATGGTCAGAGTATTAACCATTAATTATTCAAATATAATGAAGAGTGTGCCATAATGAATTATTTTTCTCAACTGTTCACTCAGAGAGAATACCTACTTGGTCGAGCAGCAAACCAAGTTAGACAACGTATTGTTTACATGCCTTTGATTTTTCATAATCGGTGTTGCCTTTCACCTAGATGAGTTACTCTCGGTCAAATGAAAAGTTTCATCAACTCGGACTTTTAAAATTAATGTTATCATATACCCAGATAGGGATTAACGAACTAACGAATTAACGAACCTAATCTGTCCGAGACAGCAGAAAGTGAATATGGTGGTTTTTAACTAGAATGTGAACTCGTATTATACGATACCAGAATCAAAGCTTCTACCACTCGTCTACTTCACTGCCCCATTCAACTTTGTTACCAGACAGCTTTTCAAAGCGAACGTTCAATCAAAGAGAGTGTCCTTATATATTTTTGTATATTTGAATGTTTAGTCGTGTGTGTGTAGATGTATTTATGCACTTTTTATAAGCGTCTTTTTTTCTGCCCTTAAGCGTGTGTTTTTACAGTTATTGTGTAAAAGTGCTTGCGTTTATATGCCGATTTCTCTATATCTTTGTAAATCTGTGTTAGTGTCTGTTGAGTTTTTATATTTGTCTTTATAGTGTTTTGGGTATTGTGACAGTAACCATCGTCTGCGATAAAGTTCTTTGTCCTGGCCAAGATTTAGCCTAAGAACATTATAAAGCACGCACATTATGCCTTCAGGATAATATCCACCAGTGGCGTTTGTCTCAACGTCTTCTCTCTCTTTTTCACTCTGTATCTCTCTGCCTATTTATCAGATTCTATCTTTTACTGTATCCCTTTCTGCATCTCTCTTTCAATCTGTTGTCCTTGTTTTTATTTCTTTCTTTAATTGTTGTCTTTTTCGTTTTTACGGTCCATTTTTGCTTACTTTCTTCTTCAAAGATCATTTCTCTTATTTTATCTTTCTTCTCACAGAAACATTTACAAATTTTATTTTCTAAGTGTCTTTCAGTTCTTGTAGCTTGTTTGTCAACTTGAGGTTCTGTATCACCGTCTTCTTTTGTCTCATAAATTGTAATAAATACATAAGTTAAAAGAATTAGTAAAAATCTTAGCATGAAAAGAAAGTAAGTTTGAATGATGTCCATTATACGCAATTTGTATAATATCTTCAACTTAAAAAAATAATAAACATAATGATGACCTTGGCTACTCGAAGGTCAGCTGTGGGATCGGTGTCAAAGATGCATACGGTGTAAGGCCATCAACGAGCTAGGCTGGGAACTACAGTCTCATCCTCTTTACAGATCAGATTTCGCTTTATTAAAATTATAAAATTTATTATAAATTTATTATATAAATTATATAAATT
>JAUZSX010299119.1:0-27851 GCA_034780655.1 Idiosepius hallami | reverse complement strand
TTTCTTCGAGTTGGCCGTCTTCTGTCAAGAAGTGGCAGTCACCATATATATATATATATATATATATATATATATATTCATTTATTCTCTTATTTAATAATTTATTCTTTTATTCACCCTTTTTATTTATTCATTCTCTCATTTCTTCATTCATTTATTTTCATTCGCCTTTTTTTCTTTCCTTCCTTTTCTCCTTCTACTCTTTCATTTATTTCTTCCCTTTTCCCGGCTCCACCCGCAATTGCCTTGCCTGGCTGACCGCACACTAAGCTTCAAACCGACCACACAGACACAAAACCATATTCACATGCACACCAATTAATAAACACCTATTGCCCCCACCCCCAACACGTCAATACACTTATACTATACCCTCCCACCTTCCCTACCTACCACACACACATTCTACGGAATCCACTAACCAATCCGAAACTTATCGTACCCTACTAATTCTCTTTCTCCTCGACAATGTTGCCTCTGAAAATCCTGTTAAAACAAATAATTCTAACATGGAACATTCGTCCCCTACGTCTCCTCCACCACCACTTGGTAATGATAACTGCAAAACCCCTTCAAAAGACCACGAGACTGCAGGCCTGCCGCGACGCTCTTCTAGGGTTCGGCTATTGCCGCAGCAGTACCAAGCTGATAATTATTTACTTGGAACCTTCCTTCTTTTAATTTCAGTTTGAGCCGTTTCTATCTCCGGACTTTCCTCGGCACCGGAGAATGTGGTGAAATAGTAAACATTCTTGTTTGTTAAGGTGTCTTTAGTTATCTCCCTTATTCTTGCACGTGCATGTATATATTCTTGGCGATTAACTGCCCATGGTGAAATCTTACCTGAATTATTCATGGAATAATGCTTACAAAAGCTAGCTTCTGTGTTCCTTACTTATTACTCTTTACGTGTCTTTTTCACTACAGAATGGAAACCTACCCTTGATTAAGACCGACCTTTCCTCTGTGTGGGACAACAATCCATAATCCTCTGAAATTAGCTAATTTACTTATTTTGCGGCATATCAACCTTATTTGGGCAGCGACAGTGGAGCATTGGTTTAAGCTCAGGCTCTGAAATCGTATTACGCGAGATAATATCTGAGTCAAAACCATTGTATTCACCTAAAGTTGCCTTGGGCAGATGGGGCTCGTTAACTCGGTAGAGCATCTCATCTAGGTGGAGGGTAACACAGAATGTAAAAAAGCCCGGGTAAGAGCACGCAAAAATGGCCTTGTGTCAAACTTAGGTTTGTGGCCGTTCATAGCTAACACACACACACAAACATCTTTCCTTTTATATTAACAGATAGATATATTCATTCCGATTTGAATAACTCCACAGATCATAGTGAGTGTCTAATGGCCGTAGCTGGCTACTGAATATAGCCAAGCCAGTGCGCACAGAAAAAAGTTTGCTCAGCCTCTACATGTAGCATTTAGGCGGCGAGATGGAGCATTGGTAAAAGCTCCGTCTATGGAATCGTATTACACTAGTTTAAATCCTTGTCAAAACCATTGGATCTACCTTTAGCTGCCTGCTTCGGGCAGATAGGGGTCTTTAAGGTAAAGGACAACACTGATTACAAAAGCCCTGCGGCCTCCTCTGCGGGTTTGCTCCACTCTGTGGAGAGGGTGTCTATCTGATGCGCAACAGATACTACACCAACAAATAATAGCTGCGCTTGCGAGTAGGGCGCCAAGGTGGAATACCAAAGCCCGAACTAGTCATAGTCAAGTCTGACTGACTACAATTATTTACATGTGGCATTTAACTGTAAAAATATGGGTTAGGGAGAGACTTATTGTATTTTCTACGCAAGAGCTCATAACACTCATTACGAACAAATAAACATACATGATCACTAGGACTGCGACAATATTCTTCTTTCGAATAATATACTTGTCAAGGTTCTAATTATTAGGACCGTGACAATAATGTTCTTTATTAAAAAAAAAAACATGATGACAGCCCAAAAAATAACTACAGAATTAAAGCAAAATGGTAAAATTGCAAAATAGTCAAGTAACAAGCAAGAATATTCTTTAATAAAAACATAAAGTCGCAGCTCTATTACATCTTAAAGCCAAAATATTGGTGAGTCTTTTTTTGGTCTTATGTTGTCAGGGCCGATATGTCGGCCTCTTAGGATCCAAAGGATTAAAAAAAAATTTGACTCAATATACCATGGTATACTGTGTATTTTTTGTACCCTTGCAAATACAGCTAGGCATGTAAATTGATAGAGGTGATGCGTGATATTGATGTTTTTGCAAATGGCATCGATCTGGCAACTGAAAGATGGGCAGATGAAACGATTGATAAAAATCTATAATTGAAGAAAGTGAGTTAAAGGTCTGTTGAGAAGTTCTTTATTGTTGCAAAGTGTTTTGGAAAAGGAAAAGTCTTAATAGAATTGGCAATCAAAATCAACATGCAAGATTCGGTGTATAGAGATATATGTTCCTGTTTGCATTAACTTCCGGATGCTGTGTTAGTAGCCTAAATGCGAATTTAGAAAAATAAATAAATAAATAGCGACTAATCCATTCAAATAGTTTATGTAAGTGGGTCTGCTGTGCTAAGAGTAAGGTGTGTACTTGAAAAGCAACGATTAAAAAAAGGGGAAAAAATCTATAAAAGTTTGCTAATACAACCTACGCAAGTCTTGTCGGTTCCGACCATTGCTAAGGAATCAGGATCACTTTTTCTTTTTTCTTTTTTTTCTTTCTTTCCTTTTCTTTCGCTTCTTTTCTTTTCTTCTTTCTTTACTTTTCTTTCCCTTTTCTTTTTCTTTTTTTTCTTTTTCTTTCTTTTTTTCATTTTCTCTTTTTTTTTCTTTTTCTTTTTTTTTTCTTTTTTTTCATTTTTTCTTTTTTTTTTCTTTTTTCTTTTTTTTCTTTTTTTTCTTTTTTTCTTTCTTTCTTTCTTTTTTTTCTTTTTTTCTTTTTCTTTCTTTTTTTCATTTTCTATTTTTTTTCTTTTTTTCTTTTTCTTTTTTTTTCTTCTTTTTCTTCTTTTTTTTCTTTTTTTTCTTTTTTTAAACTTTTTTTCTTTTTTTCTTTTTTTTCTTTTTTTCTTTTTAGTAAATTGTATCTACTAGATTTTCTTTTTAAATTTATTATTTGCTTTTTACCTTCATTGGTTATTTTACAGTTCACCTTGTAAGAGGCACTTTTTCTTGTCTTGCATTTACGTATCTTTTTTCTCGCTTGCGCATGCGTATAGATATCATAAAGATTTCTCCATTTTTAGTTACTTTACATAACCTACTGCATCTATCAAAACGCCTTGCTAAAAAAAAGTTCTTATAGGCTAATTTCCGGGCGTTGGTTAAGTGGAATAGAATTTTTCAAAAATGGGTAAAAATAAATAAACGAAAAAATGAAAATATGAATGAATGAATAAGTAAATAAATTAAATAGGAGTATGATATTTACTTGGTGAGCACCCCCAAGTTTGGCACAAGGCCATTTTTACGTGCTCTTATCCGGGCTTTTATATATTCGGTGTTACCCTTCACCTAGATTAACTGCTCTCCCGAGATAACGAGCCCCATCTTCCCGAGGCTGCTAAAGTGAAAGTATTGGTTTTGACTGGGATTTGAACTCGCGTAATACGATCTCACAGCCCGAGCTTCTACCGGTGCTCCACCGGCGCTGCACAAGTGAAAGAAGTATTTACACACACAAAAGCCAAACTTTCTGTTCCGAGTTTGATTTTCTTAGTGAATTAATTTTAATTAATAAAAACAACATGGAATTCAGTCTTATGCAATATTCATAATATGGTTCAGAGTCAAACAAAAACAGGCAGCAAATTTGTTTCCTGTTCAATACTAAATTAGTACTAAACTTAGGAATGATTACAGAGGAAAAAAATTACAGCTAAAGCTTTAAAATATGGTTTCTAAGCCATAAATGATAAAAAACAATATCAAAAAAGTCATCATAAAAGGAAGGAACAGAATACTCACTTTACACATAAGACAAGATTTCCTTTCATTGTTTGACTTTCTCGTACAAGAAACACACCGCTGTCTCGTTCATTTTTTAATATATCATTTGCTTCTTCTCTTGCCATAGGACCAAAGAACCAACTGAAAAAAAAAGGAAAATTTAAAAATTATATATATCTTATTAAAATTAATCATAGGTCATATTTTGTTTTGATCGCATAAAAAACATTTTCATTGAACAATTACTTAGGGTTTTAGTAATTTGTTTTTTTTTATTTGAAAACAAAAAAAATGCATTTGGAGAAAAAATATGGCAAAAGAATTCATGAAAAATATTTTTTATCAAATATTCCTATAATTTCTATTTCAACTGTCTATAGAAGAATGGCTGCTTAGTTGGTAAGAGGATTTATCTACTTGGTAAGGTACCAACCCAAGTTAGGCACAAGGTCATTTTTACGTGCTCATTATGTACTTGTCAGTATCACCCTTCAGCTACATGAGTTATTCTACTTGAGTTGATGAGTCTCATTTACCTGGGTTTTTTCAATCAGTGTTAATTAGAGGAAGTGTCAGAAAAATATACTGAAAAAAAAAATTGTTTTTTTCCTCATTAAGACTAAAGATTTTTCTTTCTAAATCTTTTATCAAAATACTTCTTATTTGTTTATTGAGTTTTTACTACTGTCCTCATCTTCACAGCATTTCAGTCAATGAACCCTTTAGCCTTTTCAGGTAATAAAATTAGGGATCCTTTATGTTATAATCAGGAATCCATACAGAACTTTAAATTTAACTCTTTATTTCAAAACACAGAGGAAATCTTTTCTTATTCATCCAACCATGGATAGGTAGAAATATTTGAAATGTATTTATGCTTTTTGTTGACTTTGGGTGGGATTGAAACCCAGATCATATGGTGGTGTTTATTTAGAATTGTAAAAACTCAACACCTTTCTCCACTGTGCCATGGTTCCAGGGTGATTTTTTTTTTATACTTATAAACCAAACATTTATCTCCTGTCTATTGTATTACTATTTTATCTTTTTTTTTCTACCTTTACCCATATTGCTATTATTATCTATTTCTTTATCATTTTATCATTATTATCAACCGTCTGATCTAGCTTTCTTTATTATTCATTCCCTTACTCTGCGCGCGTGTGTGTGTGTACTTAGGAGGTTATCGTAGCTCAACATAAGCTCTACCTCTTTGACAGTTCTTGATCCAGTATCTTGACTGTTCTATAGCGGCTGATGGTTTGCACCCCCTATCTCTAAATGTAAGACTGGAAAAACATTAAAATGAGTTAATATATAGTGATGCCAAAAAGTCGGTAATGGCTGATTACAGACTTTTTGCTTTTACTACATATTACTGCTTTTCGATGTTTTTCCAGTCTTACTCTTAGTGGCTGGTATATCTCACTTTTGTATTCTTAAGGCATGGAGGTTACTGAGTTTTATCCACTGAAGCAGTTTGAAAGGTTAATTGGCCAAAATGTTGAGAAGATAAAGATGAGAACTTCACTCTGAAAACCAAAAATACAAATGAACCTTCATCTCAAAAATACTCTTACAGTCTTTTTCTTTTTCTATCTCTATTTTTTTCTTCAGAAAATCAAACTTTTAAGAGTTAGAAATTGAAAGTCTTAGTTATTACCACCAGTATAGCAAAAGGTTGTATAGTATAATTGTTGGTACCAGTAATAAATGAAGAAATATTTTTTTTTATACTTCAATGTAAATTGGTGGAAGAAATCAGTCTGGATATGTAAACCTGGTTTTAAATATTTTTTTATTTGAAAGAAAATAAGAGAAATAGAGAAAAACTTTTAGAGTTTTATCTTTATGAAAAGGGCAATCAGTGTGCATTCCATTGCATATAAGTGACCAATTACAGTGGAATGGAATCATACTATCTTTATTATATACAAGTTATAATGGAACAAATCTACTTGGACCAATGTTATTTTAGCAGAATGCTTTAAAAGATGATTTGTATTAAATGATATTTATTAGTAAAGCAGACCAATCTTTCTTTAAATTTGCAAATTTTGGGGGTTGGTGTTTTTATTCATAAAAAGGGACATTGGTGACATTTTGATTTAATCAAATCAATTACTGGCCAGATTTTGAAGTTAGGGCATAGCTTTCCCTGAAGTTGTTAGCTTCACAATATGTTTTTAGATGCTTTATAGTGATAGAAATCAAAAGACCTCACTTACATTAAAATGACAGTACAAACAATAGACATATAAGGTCAACAAATCAAATCTTAAATTATAAACCAGTAAAAAAATATACCTTCAGAATTGCTGTCTCTTTTTTTGCCATAAGATACAATAAAAGCTATAAAGTGGACACATTAAATTAAACAGGCAATAATGACAGCCTTTTGTACGAAGTGTAAACTAAATAACATGCTAAGTGACACAAAATTGTCAGATATTGTATTGTTCTACTTTTAAGAAAAGAAAACCTTAAAATAAGACTTAAATTACATAGCTATAATTAAAGGTATATTTTATCAGAACATTTAGGATGAGGAATTAGATTGGAGGTAAGAGAGCTGTTGTTCTCCTTTATGTTGGTATAAGCACAATTTGGTTGAGGTGAGCTCCAAGCTTTTTTGAGGTGTAATTGGTGCTAGTCTGTTTTACAAATCTAAACTTTATATATGTTTATATTTTATTTGTACATTTTCCCCATTTGAGTAGATTGACATGTTTTACTTTAAATTTGACAGTAATGACAACTACAACCAATAATAACAAAATTATCTAAATACATCCAATTGGCGATAATTGATAAATGGCTATCAATTCCGGTATTACTTTCATTTTTAGGAGTGATAGAAATATTAATGATTGAACAAAAGAGAGGGCAAAAATCAAAAGACAGTATATAGTACTCAAAATACTAAAACTAAAATCATATGACAGGCGTCTAATCTTAAAAAAGGGGAGATCCCACTTGTTAGAACCCTTTGTTAGTTCTCAACAGCATTCATGATTTTTATTGGTAGTTATATTTAAGTAAGAAGATCAGGAAAATGTGATAACCTTAATTTTTATCTTTACAAAAATAGATTCAATTATCCCCAGTAGTGTCTATGTGAGAAAGACAGAGAGAAGGAGGAGAGAGAGCTAACATTAGTAAGCAACTGTAAATAATAATTCTTTGAAATCATTCCATATTTCATGGAGTGGCAAGCAAAAAGTTCTTACTTTTCAACGATGTTTTTAACTACAGGACTGTATTTTGTTAACAAGATAACAATTTACAAATAAATAGCTTTCCTAACAGAAATAGGTAAGAGCTATTTTCGTAATTGCTTACATTTTATTAGGGTGCCCCCAAACACTTTGCGATTTTATCCACCAAGTAGTAACAAAAACAACAAAAATTATTCTTCATTTTAAAGACAATCATTTTCCAAGATTTTTCAGCCATCGATCTACAAGCTTTCAAATCAGGTGAAAGTGTCATTTAGCCGACCTAGAATCAAAGAATTATTGACTTCCTTGAACTTTTGGGACGATTTAATATATTGAAATTAAACATAGAAAAAAATTGTGCTTAAAGTGAATTTTCTTTAAATCTCTTTGACAAGAGAAATAAAAATAAATAAAATATTTGAATGTGCTTTGTTTTAAAATAGCAAAGATAATTTTTCATAATATTAAACTCAAGTAATCATCTTGATCATGATTGAAAGTTGATCAGTTGTTGTCCCTTTGGGATAAAAATAGAGGTATAAATCCTCTCATTTCTACACAACAATAGATTAAAGAATATAGTATACATTCACTCAGTTGCAACCCTGCACATTTGCAGGTTAGGCTTTTAACCCTTTTGCATCATATACCGATAGATAGGCTAGCGCCATAACATCAAGAAACCTCAGGAATTTTGTAGATTTTAAAATGTTTAATAGGGTTAAAAGAAAATATAAGCCAAATGAAAAAAATAATTAATGAATTACTTTAAATCACAAATTGTATAGCTTTTTATTTAAAAGAAATATATAAAGATCACATTTAATAAATTGGGGTTAGATGAAATGTAGGATGCCTGTATTACAGATGGTTACCTAATTTTTTTTCTTCATAAAACTAAGCATTTAACTTTTTACATGGTAAATATCTTCAAAGTTACCACTTCAGATAATTTGTTAATTCTAATTGAATACAATACTTGATAAATAATGTCATATATTGTTCTAGAAAATGGACAAAAAAAACCTTGATTGATTCGTAAGTATTTTTGGATCAATTAGTGATAAAAAAAAAAAGAATGAAATTACATCAACGATGAAAAAACATGGACTTAAAAATTTTATGGTCACAGAAGACTAAAATTCTAATCAAAGGTTAAGTAGAAAAATCTATTATGGTACTAAAATACTATAACAAAAGTTAAAAGGAATATTCCAATTTTAAGATTTTAAATAATGATAGAATTTAAAAATTGACAGAATGTGGATTCATCGAGCAATAAGGCAAACAAAGTATTATAGATAGAGAGAAAGAGAAAGAGAGAGAGAGAGAGAGGAAAAGAAAGAACAAATGGTAACGTTTGACTAACATTTTAGAAAATGGTATTTGGATAATCAAGACAGAAACAATCTCTTCCTTTCCTGCTTCCTCCTCCCAGCAAAAATGAAAAAACAAAATTTTTTTTTGAATTATTAAGTGCATTTAAGTCAGAGATGGGACGCACGCAGTTCAGAAATAAGTGTATTACAAAACAAGCAGGAGTTTTCAACTTGAAATATGTCACTGAGAGGGAGTGGGCATTATTCTTTTAAGGTACACCTCAAAATGGAGTGTGTAATCATCAGCATTTGGATTAACAAAAGAATCACATATTAACTCTATAAAAGGCTTTTTTTTTTCTAAATCATGTTAACTATGACATTTTTTTCTAGGATATATAAGGTCAGGTTACGTTTCGGACACTGCTTCCAACGAAATCACCAAAGTTAAGCAACATTGAGCTTGATCAGTACTTATATGACCATTTTAGGAATAACTAAGTATTATGCCTTGCATGAAAATACCCAAGTTAGTGTCTGGGAACATAGTTGAATCACTTGGAAGGAATGCCGGTTGGGCAGGCGGCAAGGTGGGTCTTAGTGAATCAAGAACCTTGCAGCCCGATGCAACCTACCTTATGAACACCGCCCGTTTCATCCATCTTCAACTGTGGTTGAAGTGATGAGGGCCAAGTGAATGTGTGTGGCCATCGCACAGCCACAACCATCCATAACAACATTGACAGTAAGTGGCACTTTCCTCGTAGGAAAAATGATAGGGAATAAGTCAAAATTGGACAGGAGTTGGAGTCGGATTTTTTTAGGATGATATATTTCTTATTCTTTAGTTGGTACTTGTTAGTTTTGAAAAGTTCACCTCTCCACACAAGTTTACTTTGCATAATCACTCCACTCATCATATCACCTAAATACTTGTATGCACATAGAATCTCCTTAGATGTAACAACCAAAAACTCATTTGTTATTCTTTTTTATAAACTTCAAAATAAAAATTTAAAAAAAAGAATTCTTAAAGGGGGGAAAAATCCTTGAACCAATAGTTTTTGAACTATGTCAATGAATGTTAAAAAAGAATGCACAAATTATGAACAGACTATTAAACAGGGATAATTAGCCCATTAGAAATTAAATGAAGAAGAGAGTATTCACCATTTCTTTCAAATATTCTTTCAGCCTTTATAACCAATCAATTAAATTCAACAATCCCCACCAAGACAAAAAAAAAAAAGCAATGAAAGTAAAAATAAAATAAAATAGCAAAACTTCATTCAAGAAAATGTACAATCATTTAGTATCTTATTCATTTACCCCCCCCTTTCACTTAATCTGGAGCATTTAGTAGTTTTGCTGAAGAAGTCTTTAAATAATGTCTATATTAACACTTACTATGTGACATAAATATGGAAAAAAAAACAAACTAAGAGCTTATTACCACTCAACAGAAAACAAAGGGGTGGGGTTTGTCATAATGATAAAGAAAGACAAAAAAGGTTACATTTAGAGTTTTTGGTATTTAGAAAGACTCTGGAAAAGGGTCTTTAATATTTGTTTAGGATGATTAAAACCCTCTTTATGCCTATATAACTGATCTATCATCATTATTACTATAAAAGTAGAGAGGAAAAGAGTTTTAAAAAATGTCTCATGAAAGAATTTTTTTTAGAAGAGGAAAAGGTGGTTAGCAAACATTTTGAATTCCTCAAGTTCCACTAGGGTCAGAGTTTGGGTTGGTAGTAAAGTACATCAGATTGACTTAATGGAAGGAATTCCAAGAAATGGTATATTCATCAGAAGAGAAAACTTTCTCAACAGAATACAGATGTCAGGATAATAGTGATAAACTTGGTGAGAGGTGAGGCCAGCAACAAATCACAAAATACATTTAAGTATATCCCTGAATTTAAATTCCTTACAACCCACAGAGATTAAAATGGTAGAAATCATCAATGAAAGTAAAGATAATAACAATGGCCTGGAATTTTTGTCTTTTGCTTGCCTAAGGCTATAAAGAAATTAGTTGTAAAAATAGTAATAGTAAGAAAATAATAAGCTACATATGGTGTCTAATAGCATCTCAACTAGGTTTATGAATGAAAATCAAACTTTTAAAGCTACAGAAGACTTGAATGAACTTATGTACATTTATCAAATACTCCATCACCAAAGAGTCTAATAATACTAAACCAATAATAACAATGAGTTCATTAGCATTTTTTATGCCCACATAGATCTTGTTTTTAACCACAAAATTATTCATCTATAATCAATTTCTTTGGAAATAATGTCTAAAAGGATAGTTTTATATCAAACATCCAAAAAGCATTTAATACTTTAGTAAAATAAAAATTGTACATATAATGATAGAAAAAATATTGAAAAAACAAAAACAAGAAAATACTTAATGCCAACATGTTTTGGAATAGACCTTCATCAGGGTATGTTTATTATATGTAGCATTAACTATTTTCTGGTTTTTGTTTGTTTAATAATTTTTCTATCACACACCAGAATTTATTTTTTGATTTCTTCTAAATATATCACTCTTCTAACAATGAAAAAATATCCTGTTTTTTTTTTGTTTTTTTTTTACTCTTGAGTGACCTGTAAATGCATATCAATAAGCAAAAAGATTTTTTTATGCTAAGAATAAATATGATGAAATTATCTTTTAACTGAAAGCACACATACACTATGTGTTATATATACATACACACACACAAAATGTATTACAAAACAGTGGTGTAAATGTGAGATTTCAAAGCCTCAAAACAATATGCCTCTTATTGGATGACTATAAATAAGACAAGTGAAGCATGCTGGTCTCCCATGCATGCACTGTGAATGAGGCATAAAAAATATGATTAAGTCCAGTATTTGCCCCCCCTACACACACACACACATTTAGCCCAAGTGGTTCCCAGGGAGTGGACATTAAATCCTAGTAAAAAGTGAACAGTGCAGTTTCTGGCCTTAACTTATGTAAACTTTGGTTCAGCACCAAACAAAACAGCTAAATAGACAAACACATCAAATTTCCGATAGGTATTATAAAAGAACCTCGAAAAGGTGCGTTTTTAGCCCTAAAAGAGCCCCAGGGACACAAACCAGAATTTTGTCACATTTAGAAATACTGAATTTACATTTGGGACATTTCCCTCTACATTTTGGTCAAGTTTCAGATAAATCTAATGGATTGATGGATTGATCAAAAGTTATAGGACAAAAAGTGTCATTTTTGGCCATTTTGGGGGGGGGAGGGGGAGGGACCCCTCTTAAGCCCAGGGGAACACAATGAGAATTTTGTAATAAATTTTTTTTCTAATGTGCACATCTACATATAAAAATACAACTTGTGGCGAAATTGCAGAAAAAAGTAACAAAAGCATATTGTCACCACCCAACTTATTAGACACATATACACATAATTACATCAAAACCTTTGAAAAATATATGATAGAATTCATAGGCTTGTTGTTCTTAGCAAGAAGAAAATGAAAATCATTTACTGTAGGTCTTTTTACCAGTTATCAATTTCATTTTATCTTTTTTATTAAATGAAGTTCAAGAAAAATGGTTTTTAAATCAGTATTAATTTCTCATTCTACAAAATCATTAACAGACACATGTTCATCTTTTGTGGTTTAGATTTAAATATTATGCATTTTACTGAAATCCCTGAAGTGGTACATTTCTAAAATAGATTCTTTTCACCTTAAGCCAATTAATGTTGAGTATAAAGGAATATGATACAAAATAACAGGAAGTTTTTTTTTTATAAATAGCAACAGTATTGGAGTTTTGGTTTTTTTTTTTTCTTTCATCCTCTTATTATGATTATTTAGAAAAATAAAACAGCAACCACTAAATAAACTTAAAAACATTTTGACTAAAAATTTGGTATAATTTTGTATAACTATTCTGAACAATTAACAATAAAAAGTGTTTTATATAATAAAGAAATAGTTCTAAAAAATTTTTTGTAGAAATCAAATATGTAAGGTTTTTTTTCTGCAATTATACTAAAATTTAAGAAAACTAATATTATAGATAAAGAAGAAAATACAAATTTTGCAAGTTGCTATTGAGTGATTGGATAATTAGTTTTAACTCCATAAACCTTTCAACTTATATTATTAGCTCAAACATGAAATTTATATTTTAGCTCATAATAATAAAAAAAACATTAGACAAATTGGATCACAAAAACCTTATGAATTCTATTTTCAAAATTGCATTAATCATTTTAAATAAGCCATTCCATTTCTCAAGTTAATTAACCTTTCAAAAGGTGTTAGAAGATTTTAAAGCTTCAAAATTAAGAGAACAAACCAGGACTTTCTATAGTTTGTATGTATATGTCCTTAAAGTTTAATGGGAAAGTGGGAAAAAGGTGGAACAAAAAGAAAATAAAGCAAAGCAAAAAAGGGTTTCAAAACTTATCCAAAATAACAAAATAGTCTATACTATTCTGAAACAACTTTCTTTTTTTTCCACTGAGTATTTTTCAGAAAAGAAGTAATATATGTATACATAATCCCTAATACTTATAACAACCTCCATTTTCCTTGCACTTCATTTTTTTTTACTCTTAACACTCTTCCCATTATTTAAAAATATGGGCCACATTTCCTCTTTATATGTGATATTAAGGGAAAATGTTTTAGTAAAGCTAGCCTAATTCTAATGAACATTTACTTTTATCAAGATATGATTTTAAAAAATCTTATATTTAGTTAGATATTCATTCTTGGAAGTCACTTTGAATTTAGTTGGAAAAACTTAGACTTTGAAATCATAAACAAGACCAAATTTCAGTTAATTTATCAGTTTCTCCAAATTATACCATAACTTGAGTCACAGAATGGTTTTGCTTGTAGTGTATTGAAATTTCATAAAAATGTTTTAGCTTTAACCCAACCAGATCTGACTCCAATTGTATACCTGATCTTCCTGGCGAAAAATAAGGAAAATATATAAGAGTTAAAAAAAGTTAGTAAGAGGTTACATAGTTTGTTTTGGGGTGGATTGGTTTTGACTCCTTATTTGACTAAGTCAGATTAGTATAAAAATGTTTTAACTTGAAAAACCTAATCAAGTTTAAGGTTAAGTAAATAAATGGATGAATAAATCAAAAAAGAATATCTGAACAATGGGTGAAGGAGAGTCTACAGAGAGCATCAAAATATAAAACAATTTCTATGTCCCCTTTATACAACAATATAGTGGTACATTAGTTCTTACAACCACATTATAATTCTAGTTCTGATGTAAAACTTGGTTTGAGAACCACTACAATTAAAACAAAATTCAGTTTTTGTTTGCCTTTATTTATTGAATGATTTTGGCTTTTGATAATACAAATCAAAAGTTGAAGAAGGATGTAATCCTCTCATTTGTGCCATGCTTAAAAGTTGACATCTTACTGAACATTTTCTCTTCGAAGCACTTGAAGCCAAGAGCATTCTTCTTAAGAGTAACAAAACCAGAGAAAAGTATAAGCTGACTGCTAGCCATGCTAAAAAAAAGGAAAAAAAAAAGGAAAACTCTCTAAACCCTGAGGTCAAAAGTTAGCGGAGATCACCAGATTACACAAGTGACTGTAGGTAAGTTCCTCAAATAGTTGAAGCATAGTTACTATTCTAGACCAAAGTTTGCTTTTCTCTTTTTAAATGTAACTTCTAACTTAGGAGAAATTCTAAGAAGAGACTTTTGTTCAAATCAGCACAGCCACTTTGGAACCCTTTAGGGTTATCAAATTACAAACAAACAAATACCAATTTAACTGTGACAAATCGTAATACTCATAGCTTCTCTTAAGGATAAGGAACTTATCTTTATTAAGTAATTGCCCCACCTACACTTAAAGATTTGATGAATTAAAAAATATTTTTGTTAATTGGGAGAAAACTTCATAATGACCTTGTAACTTGGGGAAAAAAAGATCTCCACCCACAATTTTTTTTTTCCAAGAACTATTGATAAATCACACCAAAAATAATGGGCGCTTTAGCAGTACAAGCAAATGGAGAAATATTTTTTTGCTCGTGGACTTTGCACCAGTTGTAAGACAGCAATTTGATTGGCTAGGGTTAGGGTTTGGCCAAATGTCTCCATTTGCTTGTTCTACAAAAGCGCCAAATAATGTGTGTATAAGATTTTGGAAAGACTTAGATTAATTTGTTTAACAGCATATTAACTTTTACAGTCAATGTTAAGGTGGGAGGATGAGAACATTCTCATTTTCTGCCTTAGCATTTGCTTGAAAAAAAAAATCAAATGGTGTCTTAGATTTGGATTCACAACAAAATTAAGTCAATCTAGAAAACTTCAAAAGATTTTACAAATAAAACAACTGTGACCTTTTTAAAGTTTACTATAAGAGAAAAAAAAATTCTTTTTCACATTTAAAAATAAAAGTTTTTGTTTTATCAGCATGATTGATTGATTTGTTTTATAGCAAATCAACCCTTTGTATGTCAGTTAATGCTAAAACATTAGTTATTGCAACATGATCAGTAGAAGTTAAGTTAATTACTGAATAATGTACACAAAGACTAGAAATACTCTCTCAAGTAAATATAAAAGTAAAAATCAACCTTTGGATTAATTTCCAATATGCTTAGTTTTGGTTTAACTTGCTTTGAAAAATAGACTTCAGTATATAGATAATCAATGTGATGAATCAATCCAAAAATGGAACTAGAAAATCTCTTTTTTTTCTGTATCATCATTTACTTATTCTAAGATTATGTATATAACATTACAGTAAATATCTTATAGATTACTTTCTAGCATCCCAGATCAAACATAATAACAAAAAAAAACATGAAAAATATTTAAGATGTTTATTTTTTTTTTCTTGGCTGCAAAAACGAGATGCAGATTCTTTAACAGTTTCATATCGAAAAAAAGAAAAAGAAAAATATTAGAAAATAAAACCAAACAACTTTCAATTTAAGTAAATTACTTGTCTTAATAATAGAAGTAATTAAACAAGATCCCGATGTTATAAGCGGAAATCCTTTCTGTTCAACTCATAAGTCTTACAACTAGGTCAATTCATAGATTAAACAAGCAGCAAATTGAGAATAATTAAGAGATCTTTCCCTTCCCTCGTTATTCCCACCACCAATAATATTCCATACATGTCATGTGATGATTTAGATGAAGCAGTTGTCTATTTTAAAATGGTTGTGTCTATAAGTTATATAATGACAGGATAATAACAGCAAATCTTTCACTACACCTGTAAAATAACACTTGACATCCATTATTTTTTATTTATTACAAAGATAGTTGTAGGCTACACAGTACCAATATCATTGAGTGCAAGAGATTAAAGGAAGTACTTTACAAACTAAACAATTTAAGATGAACACGTGTTACTTATATGATATAAAGAAATGTTGGTTTCTCTAAAAACAAATTGATTCATACTAAAGCAAATCTCTCATATATCTATTTTGGAATTCTTGGAGATGAGACTTCATGTGAAGGAAAAGTATGGTAAAAAATTCCTGAATAAAAATTAGTATTACACATTGAATAAAAGTTAAAATACAGATTAATACATATAATACTGTGCTTTCAAAAAGTTACTGTGAACCTATGATTCAATAAAAAGAACAATATCCAGAAGGTATTGCAGTCAAATTTCTTGGGCAAAATTCCATTCTAACTAGATTCCATAGCACCATTGTGCTGAAAATGGAACTCATTCTTTATTTATTTGGTCAAGGAAAGATGTACAGTAACTTTTTGAATGCAAAATGACAGTAATGATTGATGTATTTAGTACATGGAATTAAACTAAGACTAAAATTTATACTACTACACAGTTGGTAACTGTCCAGTTTAGTGGAAACTATCTTCATTTAGAAATTTTTTTAAAAAATACACAAATTAGTGCATGTGTGTGATATATATCACACACACACCAGCTATATTTAAGTCCTATAAAAACTTTAGATGGTATAATTTTGAATTTTCCAATTATATTATAAGAAAATTTTGTCTGGCACTAATACAGTCACTAAAGGTTAATTTAATAACTATTGCTTTGCATAACATTTTAAAACTTGAAAATTCAAGCTCATTATGGAATGCATAATAAAAATTAGATTAAAAAGATATCCATGTATGAAGGTTAAAGATTTAAAATGAATTGTCTGTACATGCAAGCAAAGAAGAAATAAATTGTTGAAATTTATAAGATAAGGCTTGATAACTTGTGCTAACTACAGTCTAGAGAGTTGTTCTCATATTTATTATATACACAGCATTTTGTTTTGTGTCCTCTTTGTCCTTGATCAGATATTTGTTGAACTTCAGAAGTGTCACCTGTTCAAACTAGTAACTATCACATAACTTCCAATAGCCACTTTAATATATCTACAATGGTAGATTGTTCTAATTCTACTAAATATAACAAAGTAAAAATGTTTTGAAATCTTTTTGTTTGTATCTAGGATTTGATCCACCAAATTCCAGATTTACTTAAAACTTTAGAAATTGAATGTATACCCATTAAACGATGGGTTTCTAGTTCTTTTGTAAAAGTTCTTGGATTCTATAACAACAAAAAATGATGCAATGAAACCACAAGAGTAAATCAAAAACTTTTAAGACATGACAAACTCAATCTGAATAAAATATACAGCAATAAAATTTTATCAAGAAGGAACTTCTCTATGGAAACATCACTTGCTGAAGTGTATTGAGTTAGGTGGATATTAAGTAAAAATAATTTAGCATATTCCATGAATAAAGTTTTCCCTCAATTTGTTTTAGAAATGTTTAATTAATTTTCGTAAAGATGAGGATAACAGTCTGAAAAGTCTAAGTAGCAGAAAAAAGATGGAATAAAAATGGAATTAGAGAGTCAAATAGGTTTACTCACAAAAATCAATAATGAGATCCCATTATGTAAACACTAACAGTTCTCCTCAATTTTCTTTTTTATCATTTCAATTGGACATTAACTTTGTTAAAAAAGGAACAATATCTAAAACATTCTTTATTAAAAGCTTCCATACTTTTCAGGCATTCAAACAAATTCATTCATGGCATAGGGTTGATTCATTCTATCTCACACTCTTCTTCTTCTTCAAAAAGTACATTTAATACAATAACAAATGAATAAGATAAAAGAACAACTTGGGAAATAAAAGAGATAGAAAGTGATAGTCATCACGGTAAAAGTAGGATTTTATCTCCATTGTTTTATGGAATCAAGAAATTTGAAAATGTCAGATGACTAAAAGAATTTTAAATTCTTAAAAATGAAAAAATAATATAAAGGAAAAGGCAAAGGTACAACAGCACCTAGAGACTACAAACTTTGGATAAAATTTTGACCATTTATATTAATTCTACAGCTTTTATATTCAAAAACACAGTTAAAAAGAGATAATATATTGTAAATACACACAGTTACCTTTAAATTTAAAACTTAAAAAAAAACCCTATGATTTATCAAACTATAAAACTTAAAAATAAAACATAATAGGAATTTAAAATTAAAAAAAAGTTAAGTAATAAAAAAAAAAAAAAAAAAACAAGAAAAAAGAAATAGCCAAAAGAAATCCATAATAAAAATATCCTCAATCAAAAATCTAAACACATAATAAAATTGAATTTAAAATTTACAGAAAACTTTTCTAACGGCACAAGCCTCTGTGTTCTTTGCAAAGAAAATTGAACCGAAAATTGTTGATGAATACTGAGGGATATTGCTGACAGAAAAACCAAGCATCAATGATCACAATCTGCAATTAACAAATGTTATTTAGTTAAATGTTTTTAAAAAGAATTCAAAAAGTGTCACAAAAAGGTTTTAAGCAACTCTGAATGCATTACAAGTTGATGAACAAAACGATAAAGAAAATAATTGAAAATGTTGCCTGAGATAAGCATTCTATTGATACTCAAGTTGACATCAAAGTCCTTTAGGGGGGAAAGAAGATAATAACAAAAGGTTTTGAATAAATGAGTCAAGGACAAAATGGATCAAGCAAGGTACAAATTTTAAGATAACGTTTCATTGTTATTTCTCAGCCTGATATGTATATAAATAAATAATTACATAATTTTTATATATACCTGTTCCTTACAATCCAATAGCCCTACATGCTTAGAAAGGTTTTACCTTCAGCTATAAAATTTTGTCTACTAATTATTCATAAGCTGAACTAATAACTAGACATGAAGTCACCTTAATAATAATAAAAAAAATTATCAAAATATTAAAAACTAATAATGATAATTTATGATTGATAAATAATAATAAAGAGAACTATATTGTATTGATGTCTGCTTTAGTGAATAATCTTTAATGTAGAATAGATCTTTTATGAAAAAAGATTTGTTAGTGATTGGCATTGTCAACTATAGAAAGTAAGTGTTATTATCACAATAAGAGAAAACTTACATATATTTATAATGTGCTAAATCAGAGAATGGCTTTTTATTAATTTTAGATTAATCTTTTAAATGGCTTCAAACTTAGGTTATAAACTTGAATACATAGATACATTTAAGATTTGATTTAAAACATATGTAGATAATAATAAGGTAAGGGATTATAAACTTCAATAAACATCCATCCAAAAGTTTACAAAGCTGAATTTAATGTCTCTATAGACTTCATTTCACTAAATCCAATAAATAGATATCAGTTAGACATGAATCTAGTTAACAAAAAAAAACAAAAAAAAAAACTAAATAGTAAATTCTTGCATTTTGTTAAAAAACTTATTTGAAGCTGAAAATTATTTAACTTTGAATTCAATTAAATAATAAAAATAGCCTATATTTTTTTTTAAATAAAAACATTATTCAGTATAATTTTTCCCTTTTTTAATGAATGAATATTACCAATTAGACTACATGAAAAACTGGTAATATTTTCTTCTTTTTTAACTGCTTACAATTAAGCTCACTGATGTTTTTCAGGGTACAATTATATCAGCAAAAGATTTGATAAACATTCTTTTTTTGCATAATAAGAATAAACAACACAGAAGCAAAAAAATAAAAGAATACATTTTTAGATTGGTAGAATACTTAATGAAAATACTTCATTTTTGAAAAATCTAAATTAAGGACATTATTGTGTTTATATTAGGAATTCTTTCTTATGAAACTTCATAATATGAGTATTATCTTTTTTGCATACTTTTGTCCACATCTTGGGAGGTTTTTGGTGTTTTTTCACTACATTTCAGCCAATTTCATCTCTAGCTGTCTTCAGGTGATTAACCGCGACCTCAGATAGGCATGCTGAGTTTTGTAGCAGTGTCTCCAGTAATCACTGCCTTCCATAGTTGTTGTCTACCGCACAGCATTTTTGACCAAGTGAACTTCTGGCTAGTTGGGTAGGAATTTTAACTGAGGTTGCGTTTGGTTACCTGAAGATGACCAGAAGTTTTCTGAAACGTAGTGAAAAAAAATTACCAAGATGAGGACAAAAGCCCACAATAAAATCAATACTCAGATTAGGACTTTATATTGCTGTATCTATTCTTTTCACAAATAACATATAAATTTAAATATCATTAAAGAAATATCTTCACTGAACAGAAAAAAAATTGTAGTATAAAAAATGTGGAGATTTTATTTTTTTGTTGGCAATAAATGCATTTTGTAATGCATAAATAAAATACAAAATTGAATCACTCACTTTTATGTAAATTAGAAAAAAAATTAATCAGTTTCAATTAGCTTTAATTTTGGTACCAAAAGACCCAATAAATATTAAACTGATTAGACATCAGTTGACACCTCATAAATCCTATCAAATTTTTAACTAAGAGATTATTCCCTTTTCACTTAATATTTTTGCTTAAATTGGTTTATTAGTATTTTGATTTACCTATTTTACTGAAAAAAAAATGCTTAATGATAAGCATCTTTTAAAAGTTTCTCAAAGTTATAATTAATTATTAAAAATATTATTCTGAAAGTAAATTTGTATCTTAAATGTATTAAAAATTAGCAATTTTATTTGCATAACTGATATCTATGAGACAAAATTAGAATTATCAGTTAATAAATGTCTTTTTTTAATTCAAAATATTTTTTAATGGGCTGTCTAGTCTATATAAGAAGAAAAATTTATGTGAATCAGCTATGACATATCAAATATGACTAGCAACAATCAAGTCACACTTTGTACCTACCTAAAGACACCTTGTATATCCAGGCTAAAATTAATATTATTAAAAGTTAGGTCAATTTATTTGGTTTTTATTTAGGTATTAGTTCAACTACAAATAGTGGAGTAAAAAACAAACAAAGAACTGATTGTGGCATCAAGACAACTGATCTATGAACAACTTATAAAGATTAAAGATTGAAAGGAATCTTTTTTTATCATTTGAGAATTGACTTTTATATTTCATGACTAAGATTTTTTTTAATGGTTGAATGTCATTAAATAGAAATTGATATGAATAGTAAAACAAAAGTCAGTGAGGAAGAAACTAATATCAAGAAGTAACTTGGATTTAGTCATGTATAATATTTTAAAAGCATACTCTTATATGTGGATTCTTTACACTTATATGTGTGTGTGTGTGTGTGTGTGTCTGTGTTATTCAGAGAAATTTTATTAAAAAAAATTTAATTGTTCTTTTTAATATTTTTAATTCAATTTTTTCTTGTTTTCTAACAAGAAATTCAGTTTTGGGATATAGTATCTTAATATAATTTCCTAACTTTTTTCCATTTTTTTGTAAAACTTTTTTTGCTTTTGTTTTTTTTTTTTAATCAAAATATGTCAAGATTCAGTTGCTAAATTCTTTTTAATGAAATATGAAAAAACGATTTACTACCAAAGTGTGTGTGTGTGTGTGTGTGTGTGCGTGTGTGTGGATTTTAATACAGAAAAAAAATCGTTAACATTAAAATGAAAAGTTGGAAACTCAAAGCCATTTTTTCAGACTGTCTGTCATCTAAACACTATTTCCCAATATTGATTTCAAAAGATTACAAGAAAAAATTAAAATAAAAAAAATTAATCAATATCTGAAAAAATGTGAAAGTTGCATTTTTGTGCTTTTTATATAAGCATTCAGATTTTTTTCAAATCTTAACCTGAAAAAAGAAAAAAAAAATTATTCTTTAAATAATCCCTGGTAATATTAAAAACAACCCTTTTACAATTTCTATGATTCATTTCTAACCTGACCTAAAAATGTTTGACTGAAAATGAATTAATTGCAATGTGACTAATAGAATTGGCAGAAAATCTAAACATTTGACTTGACAATCAAATGTGCTAATGTAGTTATGACATCAGAATGTATTTGGGACCAATCACCACACTCATTATTGGCATTCAACTTTCAAATACTTCAATCTCATATTGTAAAAAGATTTTAAAATGTTAAAATGAATTAAAAAAAAAAAAAAGGAAAGCTTGAACATTAATTTTACTGGTATCATTAGTTCAAGAAATGAAATATGTGTCCATGTATAAATGTATGGAAGCAAAAAAAGAGAGAGCAGAAAATAAATGATTGGATGATTTTATGATGAAGGAAAAGAGAGAAGGGTTATTGCCTTCACCCCCCTCCTGGCATGAGTGCATCGGGCAGGGCTGGGCTGAGAAAAGAAAAGAATCAAAGAGAGTACCCATAGTTTTTATAACATGTGGTCTTACAAAGTCACTCCAAGTCACACTAAGTCACACTAAACGCACGCATGCAAACAAGGTGTACATGAGGTGTATAAAAGAAGTTTGCTTTGAGAAGCCAGACAGGATTATGAAATGCAAAATCCAATACATGAAGGTTATCGTTGCTTGCTACCTTATTGGTCTGTGGTGGATTTATTACACACGTGTTTGTTATATATTGATCTGCTCTATGTTGTGCTGGACATTCTGATACAATTTAGTATTTGATTTACAGATATTAAAACTTATTTGATTTACAGGTATTTAAACTTCTAAGAGTCCTGAGCGTGAGATTAAGCTATGTCTTTAATTTTCTTAACAAAAAAACATACAAATTAAATCCTTTGAACAAAACATTCTTTTAAATGAAACATAACTTATCTCAAATGTATCAAAAATATATTCTTAATTTCCTTTTAAAAATTACATTAAACAGTGGGAAATGCTTTTAAAAGTATAGGTATAGTAATTTAAAAAAGATTTAAGATTTGAAAGTTTGGAATAAATTCGAACTTATACATTTCAAAAAATAATCTTGAAGAATTGTTAATTAAAAATCTATTTTTTAATTTTTGAAATGATAATGAATGAAGGTTTCATCTATTTAAAATCTGTTAAGTTAAATATTGTTTACGTCTTCCACTCACGATTGAGAATGTTTCATGATAAAACAAAGGATTTCCTGTTGCAAAGGAAACAATCATCTCAAATACAGGATTTTAAACAAGATTCATATGTGAATGAATATATCTAAAATCTATATTTGGTAATATTTTATTCTTAGGAATAACTATTGAAATCCTTAAACAAAATTCAAAATTCTTTGGCAATTACATAGCATTTCAGATATAACTCCTTACTTTCATAGAGTTGGGCTCTGTTAAGAAATAGTTCTAAATAAAATGTTACTATTGAAGTTTTTTCTTTTCAATATTGTTTTTGTATGGCAGTGGGTGTCTGCTCATATCCAAGCACAGGTTTGTTAATTTAGTTATCTGGTCATCTAAGTTGATGTTTGTGCTTTACAAGTGACCACATTTGATAAAATGTTAATATCTTCAGAAATCAAAATGCTTTAACTAAGTTCATTTGATTCTTACATTAATTTCTTTCTTTTATTCATTGTTTTATTTTAGGTTTCAATACATATTAAAATTATTTTATAAGATCTATTTTCAATTTTTTGCTTTTCTTTAGTCATACAAATTTCAAACCAATGACCATAAAAAATCCATAACATTATAAATATTATAAAATAATAATATTATAATGTTATAAAAGTACTAAATGTAAAATAAATATCATCCTTGGATTCCTAATAAAATGTTTCCTAAAAAAAATCTCACTTTCTGGATTTATTTTCAATTTCATCTATCGACACACTGTTACCTAACATTTTTCTTTTAAACAAGTTAAAATCTCATTTGCAGTGTTTACTTTTAGGACACTAGATTTAAGAAATAAATTAATCAAAGATTTTGACATAGTAATTAAATAGAATATCAAAATAACCAAGCTCAGATTGGGATAATGTTGTTTATCTACACACACATACCATATATATTTTGGCAGCAAGTTATTATAAATCCAAGTCTTATCAAACTTGACAAAACCTTTTTAATTATTCTTTTTCATCCCTTTTCTTTTTCTTAAAACCAATTGAATTTTTATACATAATGAAACCTAAAAAAAACTTCATGAGCAAGATATGGAAAAAATTATAAGAGACTTCAATAATTTTTAATAAGACTTTTAGTAAAAATGCCATATGTATAGTGAAAAAAATGGCAAATCATTCCTTTAATGTTCTTTGATTTTCCAATCAATATTATTTTTTTGCAATGAAGTTAACAAATATAGAAAACTAAAATGTGTCTGATAATCTCCATACAAAATTCCTGTGCTTGTATCAGCTGTTATATATTCAATGATCAGATATTGATTGGAAAGATTTAGGAAAAATGTGTATATAATAATAATAATGATAACAACAATAAAAGAAAAAAAATCAATAAAAATCTACTTTTGAAAATATATGTGTGTGTGTGTGTGTGTGTGTGTGTGTGTATTGCTATGGAATGAAAGAAAGGAAATGAGTAAAACCATTTAATAAAGATGTATCTAAATTTATTGTTTATTGATCTCATGAATGCCATTACCTCAGCAATACAGTAATGTAGAAGAACAAGTGCTAGAAAGAGAGAGCCAGAGAGATTGATAACAAAAGATCTGTCTTATATCTACAGGTGGGCCTCTTAAATATTTTTGTAGGTTAAGAAAGCTAAATTAAACACGCTAAGTGGATAGTGAGAAAGTTGCACACAAAAGGAGATTCAGCTTTTACTGAATTCTTTGAAAAATTAATTCACAGTACCTATTAATGTTACATGTTAATTTTAAAATGCTAAAATTGATATAAAGAAAAAAATGAACCTTATAAAAATGTTGCAACCTAATTAAATTCTAATTTAATATGAAATTTAGTGCTTAAATTTCTGAAATAAAACTTGATAACTTGAGTTATTGAGGATGTTAAAACTATTATTCTTATTCTAATACCTATTTAAAACAAGTTTTTTGCCAATATGCCTTCTAGCCTTTTTGATGCGTTTCTTGTTGTACTCTAGAATCATTTACATGTTTGATATAGAGACTCAGTCCATAAAGTTTAAGTGACAACTGTCAGCAGGTTCAATTCTGATTAAAGGTAAAATAAGTTATTTTTTCAATGTGAGTATTGCAGACTATTGTATTCAATGTGACTTGTATAGACTTTTATCCTCATCTTGATAATTTTTTAAAAATGGCCATAGATGAATTTGACCAAAAAGTAGAAAACAACAAAAACCACCAAGATCAGGACAAAACTCCATAATAAAATCAATACTGGGATTATGAAGCCTCATATAAAAAAAAAGACCAAAAAAAACAATTGTTTCTAATGATTTTTAAAAGAAAAAAAATTAAATCCTAAGATTAAATGAATGTTCAAGTTCTGCTAAAGAACCAGATTTCAATATGATGCTCCTTGAGATTGACATGAAAAACTCCAAGGCCAAAATATACATTAGCCAAAACACCAAATTTATAAGAAAGATGAGAATAATAAGTTGAACATACTAAAATACAAAAATATCTTATTTAGTAAGACTAAAAAAATTGTTTTTAATAATTTAATTAAAAATAGTTGATATGATACAAAAACAAGAAATCAAGGCATGATAATTGAATATTTCCTTTATGTTGAAAGGATGGGGTAATTGATTTGGTATGAACAGCAAAATGAGAACTATCTACCTTGACAGATTGTATAAGAAAACATTTTAATTAAAAAAAAAACATGAATTTTAATATAATTCACTTAAAAATGTTCTCAAGTACTTGTGAAGATGATACTGTACAGAAATATCAAACAATATATGTTAACTGGCAAAATACACAAGAATATCTATTACATTCAACAAATACCAAAAAAATGCTATTCCATCCATTTATATGTTTTAAATTGGTAAATATAGTCATAATAAACAAAACTCAAAATATTTCTTTCGTTAGTGAGAACTATAGTACCTATTTGAATAACAAGGAATAATAAAAAAACTATATATAGGATATATTTTTAAATATATCCAGGAAATATATTTTTTTTTAATATCAGTACAAGAAAGAATAGATTATGTCCAAAAGAAAAAAAAACTTGAGACACTGGATCCATTGTTCTCAACAGGAACTTATGAGTAAGGTTTTTCTATATTTAGGAAATTACTGATGTTCACAAAATTTTAGTCATACAAATACAGTCCTTTAAACAAATTGATTTCTATCAAAGGAAATAAAATAAAAGGTAAAATGATTATCATTGCAATGATGGTTAATTCATTGACATGTATACATATATAAGTTTTAAAGAGATTAGAATCAACCTTTGAATATTGGATTATCAATCTGCAACAATCATTCTACTATTTGATCATTAACTCATAACTGGTATAAATCAGTATAGAATTATTTTTGGGGTCCATAAACTTAACTGAAATGAAGATATTTAGGGTAACAATCAAGTGACTTTTTGGACACCCTGTACATATATAGATTGTAACTAAACATCTATAAGCTTTGTTAACCCAAAGACAGTATATGATAATTAGGGCTATGACAATATACTTTCATTAAAGAATATGCTTGTCACATTTCTAGTTATTAGGGCTGTGACCAAAATATTTTTAGTAAAAGCATGTTGTCATAGCTCTCATGATAATAAAAGAAATGGGAGCTTTAAAGACTTTAACTGTAAAATATTATAAAAATTGAATTGTATGAAAAACAAATATGAAAATGCAATTGACATTCTCACAAATAATGCAAGAATTTCAATATTATGATAAAAAATACCTCTACAAATTCCAAAGTTAAATATTGAGTCACAGAAAAAAAGTGTACAGCCTCTTCAGTGATTACCCACATCTATAAAGCTAAGGCTTTATTTTATGTCCCAAGCATTTCAAGGGTTGCATAACAAAAAGGGTTTGTAATGGTATTCAATCTTATATGTTTTGGTTTGTATGTTCCTTTAAAGTATTAGAATAATGTATATATTTAATTAAACAAACAGGCAAAATAACCAATGATGAAAGATAAAAGAAAGATTGAGACACTGGTTAATCCTTAAGTTTAATGCAAAATAAATTGGATTTCAAAAAGTTTACACATTAATTTATCAATAAAAATGAAATTGGTATAAATTATTTAAAAAGAAAAAAATAAAAGTTTATCTTGGGTTTCTTTCATCTGAACATGTGTAGATAGTATAATAGATTTTGAGAAATTTTGAATCTATTTTTACAGGGTGTCTACCCAATGAAAATTAATTCTTAATATTTCTTATATTAAAATATACTGAATAAAGAAAAGTTTCCTTGAGAAAAATAAAGTAATGAAAGATACTATCAAAGAAAGGAATTGGAATCACAGTTTCATGTACTAATTTCTTAGTACTTATTTTATGATAGCCATATTTTATGAAAAATCCTATTTATAAAAACCAAAGGGAGGGAGGATTGGTGGTATGGAAGTAGACATTTTCTTAAACTCCTTAAAATACAATTTTATATAGCTACAGATATTAAAAAAAAAATAAAAATAAATAAAATTAAATAGAAACCCAATTTAATGAGCTTTAATTGGTTTGTTTAGTTTTACGGGGCGGGGCGTATCAACCTTTTTTTAAGTCATTTAATGCTGGGAACAATAATTTTTTTAAAATGTTCCTTTTTATCCATGCAGTTTTGTTAATAAAACAGTATACACTATTTAATCCATAGCTGAATGCAAGGATTAGTCTAAATATGAACACAAACAGAATGACTAGGACTCAAACTCGTGTATTACAATTCCAAAGTCTGATTGTCTACCAAGTGACCCAAGAGGACTTCCCTAACAAGCTTTTCAACTAGTGACAAGATTTTCAAACCCAGAGCAAAACTTATATTCTTCGGCCAAGAGTCTTTGCATGTTTATCCACAGAAAATTCCTTAGAGCAGCATCAAGAATCTAATTTCTATGAATCAAATGATTATAGGATATCATATTTACTTGGTGAGCACCAACCCAAGTTTGGCACAAGGCCATTTTTACGTGCTCTTACCCAGGCTTT
>JAUZSX010299098.1:0-13263 GCA_034780655.1 Idiosepius hallami | reverse complement strand
ATGCTTTTTGTTAAAAGAATATTCTGTATGCAAAGAATATGCTTACATAAAAAGAATATTCTTATCACAGCCCTAATCATTATTCATGGGAATTGCAAGTTTTCTTATATTTTAATACACACAAAATATTTATTTTTTCTTAAAAATCATTAAACCTTTGGATCCTGACTTATCAAAATAACCAAGTAGTCACTCAGAGCGGTTACGTTAGAGGAATATATTAAAGCCAAATTATTGGTGTGTCTTTTTTTGCATTATATTGTCAGGGCGGATACATCGGCCTCTTAGGATTCAAAGGATTAATTCTATGAAGTTTCAAGTTTTCTTATTTTAAATCTTTTAACTTGTTGGTTCACTTTTGATGCAATAAAGTTAAATCTGTTTTATCTCAATTAATCCCATAAGACTGTTCAGAACTTTATCAGACCTTATTTAATTAAGCTCATTAAAAAAAATTATGGTGTAACAAACACTTAATGCCTGTCAGATTTGTTTTTTTCTTATTTTCCTCCTTGGCCTCTATTTGCAACATGTCGATGCAATGTTGCTTGCATATCTTGCTATAATTTGGAAATAAAACAAGGAGACTCGAAACAAAGCTGCTAAGGAAAACAATGAACAGACAGCACAGCAGTAACTGTTTGGACACCCTGTATTTCAAATTGCCCGGCAATAGGATAACAAAAAAATGCAATTTGAAACACAGGGTGTCCAAAAAGTTACTGCGCTGTGGCCTGTGCACACTGACTATTGGCATATATAAATTTAAACAAACTAATAAATAATAAATTTTAATATAAAACATTTAGACAATACAATTTTACCTATAAAAAAGGTTTTCACAGCTTAAAGGAAATGTCCATGAAGTGTTATTCATGTTTTTTTTTTTGTAAAAAACAATAGTTGTTAAACACCAAAAACCACTAGTAGTCTTCTAGTTGTTTGTTTTTTAAGTGAGTTTTTTTTTTAATTATCAAGAATTATTTAAAATTGAATTTTTTAAAAACAAAATTGGAACATTAAGCTTAAAACTTTAGCTTTAAATTTGACATCTTTTTCCTCTCTATTTTAAAAAATTTTTGAAAATGTTAAAGGTTTTTTTTTTACTCAAAAAGTACAAATGAACTACTTTAATATTTTTTTAAAAATAATTTTGAATCGCTTAAATTTTTTTATTTTCCTGTGTTGAATCAAAACATTTACTGATGAAAAAAAAAAAAAAAATTGAAAAAGTATTTTTCATAAAATAGATTTTTTTTTTTCACCCAGGACTTTTTTTGTGATAGGTTCTAAAATGGAAATTCCAATTCAAAAATATTCAAGTGTAAATAAATAATAGAAATTAATTTACAAAATTTTTTTTTTCTAAATAAAAAAAACAAAAACAACTTAAGATTTTCTTAAATCCTAACTTTTATTTAAACAAAAGTTAACAGGGACTTAAAATTTCGAAGTTGAGAGTTTAGTAGAGGAGTCTTTTTTCTTAAAGATAAAATGGCAGAATTGGGGATACATAAAATTATTCATGGTTTTATTTATATAATTGTCAAATGACAGTTATAATTAATAAATATTTAACTGTCATTTGACAATTTAGCCAGTCAACACTTTGTTAGAATATGTGAGTCTGAGTCAGTCAGTCAGGATGGATTGGCTGGCTCGCTCATTCAAAATAAAATATAAGAATGAACAATAGCATAAAAAACATTTCTTTTTTAACATCAAACTGGTTAAAAAATAAGTATTTGCAACAACCTGCAGTGACGCCATACCAGTCACCACCACCATTAAAACCACGACCGACCACATAGAGGGTTAGGGTTTGTTTTATTTATTAATTCACGCACGATAAATCAACTAGGAAGTTCTAAGAGAAAACGGAAGGGTAAAAAAATATTTAGTGTTTTTTGTTTATCAAAGAAATATTTTAAAAAAATTAAATTCAGCTGTTTTAAAATAAAAAAAGTTCTAAACCCTCTGCTTCAAGCGTGTGTGATCTTTTTTTTAAAAAAAGTTTTGTAAGGCTTTAATTAAAAGGCTAGAATTAAATCTAAATAAAAATTACGCTACAAATAAATCCGGTTTTGTTTTGGGTTAGAAGAAGAAAAAATGAAGGAGAGACTTTAATTGTAAAAATAAGCAAATTTGTAAACTTAATGGCAAGTTAGTTTTTATTTATTTGTTTCGTTTATTAAACTAAGAAATTGACTTGTGTGAAAAATAAAAGAAACCACATTGGAGAAAAAGCAAAAGAAAATAATGATAACTTAAATAAATTGACATTAATGACAAAAAACCCACCAGGGTTGAAAAGTTACGTTAAAAATACCCAATTGTAACATTGTTTGTTTGTTTTTTTTTTAAACGAAAAGAATTTAGTTGAGTTCATAAGATAAATATTCTTTCTGTTGAATTTACAGACATTTTTAATAAAACTAAAACCTAAAATTCTCTTAGACTTTTTCTTCTTCACTCTTAAACTTTTTTACCCTAAAAAAACTCTAAGCCGGTTAAGAAAAAACATGTCGAAACTAAATTAAAGTAAACCAATAATTGAAAATTTGTTCTGAATAGAAAACTTACTCGACCAAATGCTAAGTTGACAGCAGACCTCGGAGGAGTAGAAGCAATTCCATAATCTACGGACGAAGTTGAATCCATGACCGCCGCCGATATATCAGCCATGTCTGGCCACTTGTTATGAAAGGTATGTCATAGCAAGCAGGGGGATACAATCACATGCTAGTTGTTTTGTGTTGTTCTAGCTTGTTGTATCAACCCACCTACAAAAGTATTAAATTAGTTTTCTAATGATTAGTTTCATGGTAATTAGTCTCCACCGCGCCACGACCTCTAAAGAACATCCTGCTGTCGTTGTTGTTGCTATGATTATGAATGAAAAAAAAGTTTGAGTTTCGTTTTTTTTTTTGTTTTATAAATGGTAGCAACTTTTTTTGCATGTTCATAATTATCTGCATACGCACAACAACACAAACACAACTATCTTTAACCCTTTCGATCCTAAGGGGCCGATATATCGGCCTTAGTAACGAAAGGCAAAAGACACTACACAACAACAACACACTGACATTTCGGCCCTTTTGCAGATTGGTGGAATGGACGCCATTGGTCGGAACATGTGTTTTAAAATAATACACGCTCCCCAAGACTAACATTGACTGCTTATGGGTGTTCTTTCGTTTATGTCAATTTTCACGATATTTCCTCACTTTTACAAACATTACTTTTTTTTTACTTAATTTGGTTTATTATAACGTTTTTTTTTGTTTTTTTTGCATACTCTTCTTTTAATTTACGTGTGTGTGTGCGTTTAGCGTGAGAATTTCTCACTTTTACAATAAATGTTTATTTATTTACATTGGTTTATTCTTAATCCTTTTTCTCACTTTTACAAACATTTTTTTTTTTACTTTGGTTTTTGCAGACATTTTTTAAATTAAGAAAAAATTTAAGAAAAAAAATGTTTGTTGTAAATTAAAAAGAAGAGTATGCAAAAAAAAGTTATAATAAACCAAATTAAGTAAAAAAAAAAAATAATAATGTTTGTAAAAGTAAGAAAATATCGTGAAAATTGACATAAATGAAAGAACAGCCATAAGCAGTCAGTGTTAGTCTTGGGGAGCTTGTATTATTTCAAAACACATATGTTCCGACCAATGACGTCCATTCCACCAATCTGCAAAAGGGCCGAGAAATGAAGGAGAGGGCGAAGAAATAGGGTACCGCTGATTGTGTGGTCAATGGTCATCCACTCTCCCTTTTAGTAGTAAACAACTTGTGGCTGCTGATTGGTCACTCACCCATCATGCCCCCCTTACTCCTTTAAAGATTGAAGAAGCCCACTAGAATTTGATTAGGGCTGGGTTTTTTTTAGTTTTATCCTGACAACCAGCGAGTAGAGGATGGTTGGAGTTTTCTGGGCCACTACCCATCTGGGGGCTCTTGACTCCCACGTGGGGAGAATAGATATATATATATAGAGAGAGAGAGAACCTACATAGCGCCACCAATGTCTCTCCCTAGTATCATCTTTTTATAAAACAAATTCGACGTTGTTGCTTACTTTTCTTCCCGTGTTTTTTCAGCTCCATGTGGACTTTTGCAGGCCAGACGTCACAGCCAAATGAAAGTGCACAAATGGAGTGCACCAGGGCCTTGCAATAAGTTCACAATTAGTCGAGTCAATTTATGGAAAAAAAAAACACACAACCCCCAAAAATTGTAACAAAAGGTTTTTTTAATGGATTCTGGTAGGTTTTAATGTACTATTTAACCAAAAAAAAGTTTACCACTCTATGACCCTTTTTTCAAGATGGCTACACATATGAACTTGCTAGGGGCGATTGGAAACCTCATGGGGGGGTCTGTCTTAAAAAACAAACTTGATACTGTTTATGAAGAAAATGCATTGGTGCATATGTTAACTGGGAAATTTGTCCAGGAGGCTTTCCACCTTTTTGGGGACAAGTGCCTACATAGTTAGCTTGTAACGGAAATCGCCTAAGATGATCTCCAGATTAAAAAAATATCAGAGAGAGGAATTGTACTCCATCCTTTATTATTGGAGAGAATATGCTACAAGATGCTGCTTGTTCTGAGGTTTTAGTAAAACTTAAGCGAAAATGGAAATCTGATCTTGCTAAGACCTCAAAGACAAGCCAGTTATGGCTGAATTATCAGCTTATGCTTGGCATTGCAAGAATGTTGATCAAGAATATTTGTAGACAGTATCCAATTGCGCTACTGTCTTTGCTGCAGCTGGGAATTCAAATTATCTACAATCTGCTCATTACTATTTGCAGCAAATAAACAACCTGGAGTAAAAGAACTCAGATATTTATCGAAAGTTCCTTGATGGTTTTCATGTCGTTTGAAGGAGCAATCATTGGTAGGCAGGACTAAGTAGGGATCTTGTCATTGAACAAAGATTGATGAGGTCTCCAAAGAGCACTGTTGGCCTAATCCATGGCAGTGTGAGGACCGAGGAGATGCGTAATCTTTGGGCCTTATCTGCACCTGTAGAATCAAAGTACAACAGTGCTATGCTAGATTTTACTGTCCTAACCTGTACTACAAGTGCACAACACAAAGATTCAACTGAGGCGAGCATCAAAAGATGTATCTGATCTTGAGAAAATTCAGACAAAGATTACATCTTATAATACTCTGAGAAACATTCATGTACCAGATGTGAATGTACATGCCTTTGAATCTTTTGGAAACAAAATAATTGAAAATATGATTGGAAAGCCAGTATTCATTAACAAATTTAAAAGTAAAGACTGAGCCCAAACCCTTAGAGTTATCTCTGCTCTGAAGATTGCTCCTGATGATACCATTGGTCCTGCCCTACTATTCCAGCGTTTTCTTGTTGTGTCAAGATCGGAAGATCTTTCCCTTGAAGAGGTTTTGTCATATGAGCTAAGCTCATATCCTCCAGGAACATTCTTCAAAAAGCAGATAAAAGACTACTTGCTCAGGCAATTCGAGGCCATGTTACAGCCTTTTTCAAGTAAAAATGTGATTAATTCTAAACCTAGAACAGATTGTTATGTGTTTAATGAAAGCTCTTTGCTCCATTGAATACCATGGAAGAAAAGTAACTTATACAATAGCTGAGTCATATGCAGACTTCACTCTGAGAGGATATCATGAAAGCCCTTTTATAAAAGACAACCAACATCTGAGACGAGGAAAAAACAGAACCCTATAATTAGTTTCATGGCAGAAACAGAGTTTTCAGGCAAACAGAGGGACTTTCTTTCTCATGACAAAACCAGATAGACATGATTTCTCTTATAAGCACAACAGGGTATGCTATGCTAAAAGGGTATGCTATGATATTCTGACATTAGGTGATGCAGATGTTATCATAAAAGCAACTGTTGAATAACCCTCCTCCTTCATTATACCAGAACACACCAAGGGTCATTGTTTATGATCTTAATGTGTTTGCTGTTCCCCAAAAGTGTAGGGATAGACACTAAAAACATCAAAATTGAGTTGATAGTTATAGAGTTATGACCGTTTACAGGTTTCGGTGGCCATCTTGGACACCATCTTGAAAAAATACTTTCCGGGAGTAATTCTTTATGATCTCATTGTGTTTGTTGTCCCCAAAAGTGTAGGAATAGGCACTTAAATCATCAAAACTGAGTTGATAGTTATAGGGTTATGATCGTTTAAAATTGTTGGTAGCCATCTTGGACGCCATCTTGAAAAAAACCCTTTTCCAAGGGTCATCGAGTGGTAAACTTTTTTTTGGTTAAATAGTACATTGAAATCTACCAGAATCCGTTAATAAACCTTTTGTTACAATTTTTTGGGGGTTAAACCATAAATTGACTCGATTATATATTAATTGAGAATTCTGTAATTGTAACAATATGTATCCTGTAAATAATATTTTATTTCTTTATCCAGAAATTAGTTTAGCAATATCTGGGGAAGTCCATTTCAGACTGACTTCATTTTAGGTCGGACTTCGGAATTGTTATGCAAGTTCAAATTCCAGTCAAACCGTTTATGTTCACATTTGGACTAAAAACCCCAGAAAAGGCATGAATCCTGACATTCCCTTCAGCTATGGATTAAATAGTTCATATTGTGTAATACAAAACCTACATGTGTAAAAAAAATAAATGTCAATTAAAAATGATCAATCTTGATATTAATTAACCAAAAAAGGTTGGTACAAAAAACAAGCACTGTCTAGTGACAATTCATAGCAGTAAAAATTCCAATTTCTTAACAATGATGGCCTTGTTGGGGAGGCTTGTACCAATAAAGTTTTGGTCTGTTTTTGATGCTATCAAGAAGAAGTCTTGTTTATTGAAATTCTACTGAGAAGCCATCAACAAAACAGGTAAGTATACAGATTGCAAAATATTGCTAAAGTTAAATGAAAAGTAATAAAAAAAATTAAACCTTAAATAACAAATAAGTATGGGGGTTTATAGTTTCTTAGGAAATAAGGAAAAGTTAGTTTTCTTTCTCTAGTTTGGTGTATACTTGGTTTTCAACTAGGCATTGCCACATATACTCAACCCCACCTTACATTTAAGCATTTAAGGGGGAAAAATTAATTAAAATTCATAGTTTAAAATATGTCCAAATTTAAATACAGAGACCAAATTTTAGTTTTTTGCAAAAATGTTAGGGGAAATTATCATAATAAATGCTTAAAAACATAAGGTATATAACCTTATGTTTAACAAAAAAAAAAATGTTGTTTAAATCACTTATTTTTTTTTTCTTAGACATCCAACTTTAAAATTCTATTTTAAAAACACGACTAAGACCTATAACATAATGTTTTTAGTAGTTAATTCAATCATTAAAAGTCAAAATGTATGGCTTAAATACTTACATATTTGTTACATCTAAACCAATGTATTACAATTTTTTTATGATAAACTGAAACTCTTTAAGATAAGGTCATCACCTATTTCTAAACTAGAAAGGCCACAACAGCCAGACTAGAGTGAAATTGGATCAGTCCATAAAACGTTCTTAGACATTAGTTAATTTTTGGCCTCAAAGAAATTAAATTTGCTGTATTAAAAATGTCTGATTGTTAGCTAATATTTTGAAAAATTAGATATTTCTAAACTAATTACAACTTTTTTAAATAGAAAAGTACAAAATAACATGTATATAGTGTGTTATAACATGTTGTACAATTCAAGTTATCTAAAACTATTTTGAATTTACAGCATACACATTTTACAAATTAAAATAGATTCTAATAAATTCTCTTGAAATTTACAACTTAGCAAGTGTCGTTATGAACGATAGTCTTTTTCTCCCCCCCCCCACCGACCCCTCTTGGTAAGTCAAATCCATTTCACAATAATAACGTATTGCAGTTAGGTACTGACTGCACGTCTTTGCCCTGGCACCAACACTTGCTACTAAGGAAACCTGGGTTTGTAAAGTGGAGTTTCACATAATTTTCCCAAAGAATTATAAAGACTTCGAGTTTAAGTGGATGATTTAATTATCTTGATGTGAAATGATAGGATTCAATAATTACTTAAAGGAGGGGTCAGGGGAGGTTACAAAATTTAACACTAGTTTAAATAAAGGGTTAGTTTAGTTCGGGGAAAATTCTCGATTAATCGTAATTCCGTCATGAAAGTTCCAAAGTTTGATTGCATGAAAAAAAAAAAGCTGAAATAAATCGACTATTGTGAATAGGGAAAATAACAATAGTCAAAAAAAATTGAAAATCGATAAAATAATATATTTCGAAAAATGTTTTAAAAATTATGGAATCAATAAATATATAGAAAAAGTACATTCAGAAGTTCCCACCCCACCCATATGAACTTTGAAATAGATAACTACTGTTGGTTGTGTAGGAATGTACATAAGTGACTTCAGGTCACTCACTACTATCATCCTAAAAGACATTGTCTACTAACCTCCTTACTCCTCTAAAGAACTTCACTAATATCTATCCTCTTCTCCTACTCTCTGTTTTCTCCTACCATCTCTCTCTAAACTATTTATATATCTATCTCTCATTCTGACCTCCATTTGACCAAAAGGAATTTCTCCCAGTTCCCTCTCATGACTTCAAGCTAATAACACGTGTCTGCTACTAGCAGACAGTTACTACCAAATGTATATAAAAATTAATAAAATAATGGTCACCTTTTAAAAAGTGACCATTATTTTATTAATTTTCATTCCTACAGTTGTTTTGTATATTTTAAGTTTTTTCTATGTTTAGCTATGATCCTGTAATTTGTAACGAAAACAAGGAGAGTGATGTCCCTTGATTACTGCTGGTCACGTCGCAATGATTCACTAAGAAGACGAACTTGTTTGGGTAAGTTTAGGTTTAACTATTTGACGAAACTTTTGTTGTTACCAATCATCAGAGTTAAACAAATTTATTACTGATATCTATACTTATATTTTTAGTCGAGGTTTTGATTTGATCGTAACAAATTATTTATTTTGTTATTTTTTTTTTCTTACTAAAAAATATTTTATCCCCTCCCCTTAAGTAAATCAAATCAGAGTTGATTGTTATCAAACACAACGAGCGGAAACTCTGCTAGAAATCAGTTTATTTCAATTTTATTAGCCTGAAATGATAACGTATCGTTTTACTGTTACTATTATTATTATCAATAAATTGAAAATATTTTTTTATTGTCTCGTATTTTTATTTTCAAAATCAGATCATTCTTCTTTTCTTCCTCATACTTTTCAAATTGACTTAATATTAGTTTTCTCTGTCCTCCCTGCTCGACCGTTTTTTGTTTTTTTTTGCTGTTGTCACAAATGCCACGTTTCAATTTGTTTTGGGTTCGTGCCTTTTCTGTTTGTTTCATTAAAAGTATTCTAAAATACTTTATATAAAAGTAAAAGAATGAGTTAGACCAAATTACATATATCATTATTATTAATAATAATAATAATACTTTTACTTTATTTTTTTCCAAACTAAAACTAACCCAAAATCTTAAAATACGTTTTTACGCTTCTTTCTTTATCGTAAATTTTTTTTTTTGTGGATGAATAAATAAAGACACTGAAGATTAAAAAAAAAGGACGGGTATGGAGAAATTATTCATCCATCTCGGGTTGCTTGTGCGTGGTCCGTGTGGCAGTGGTGGTTGGGTTTGGTGACTGGACTTGTGGTGGCTGGTGGCATGCTTGATGTGACTACTGGTGCTGGTGTGGTGCTGGTGCAGTGGTGGTGCACTGCAGGTGAGGTGCACATTGCATACAGACAGTACAGTGGATGCTATAGTTGGTTCGTGAATGGTGGGTGACGGTGCTCACTGCTTCTTGCTGTGATGTTGGTTGGAGTGAGTGCTGCTGCTGCTCTCGGTGTGCGGTGGTTGGTGTGCCGTCCCGTGTGCATGCGGTGCGGTGGTGCTGGTGGTGGTGGTGCACACTCCACACTACTGGTGGTTGTGGTGGCAGTGTCACTGTAGTGGTGTGTGGTGCACTGGTAGTGGTGCACTGGTGCAGGTGCACTCATTGGTGAGCGCTCCTCACTGGGTGCGGGTACTGACTACGAGAGTGCAGTTGCAGTCGCTGCCTGCCATGCCACTACCGCCATCAGCACCGCCCACCACACCATCGGTGGCGGTGGTGTGCGGTGCGGGGTGCGCCGGTGTGCAGTGCGGTGCAGTGCCAGTGCAGTGCACATTCACAGTGGTTGTTCGTTCACGCGAAAATAAACACGAAAAAAATCAAAAATATGTCCATTTTTTATTTCCAATAAAAGTTTGAGTTAGTCGAATAATGAAGTATAAGTACTTAATGTGATTAATTAAAGTCAAATAAATTAATAATAAATAAAGAATAAAACTGCATAACACAACAACAGAATGTAAATAAATATTCTTTCTTTATTTTAAAAAATACCTACGGGGGGGGGGGTAATATGTGAACAAGAGCCAGAGCCTATAGGCACACCCCCCCAAAAAAATGACCCTAACGAGCGAAACCTGGCCATTTTTGCCCTAGTCTTTTTTCCTAGTTAGCAAAATCTTGGACTTTTTACTGGTGGCCTTTTTACCGGTGGTCTTTTTACCCTGCTGCTGCACTGAGGAATTTATCATTTAGAAGAAATGCCCACTGAATGCAATTTTGAATGTTTTTCAAGATTAAAAGAATAGAGATCATTTACATAAAGTTCTTAGATTAAATTATAAAAGAGAACTATTAAAAAGCAATTCAGAAAAATCTACATGTATAAATGTCAATTGTGCAGACAAATTAAAAAAAAAATAAGTTGTTAACTTGATACCATGTGATCTCTACAAATAGTCAGTAAGTGAGTGAAGGGTTTTTATAGAAAAGAGAATTTTATTTAAATTTATCTGTTATATAAGCTTTATTGTTGTTGTTTTTTTATAATTTTAAAACTGATTTATTTATTTTATTTTTTGATATTAAAAAAAAAAGTTTTAAATTAATCTACTCGTCCTCACAACTCAAAATTCTAATTGATTTGAAAGATAAAGTGCTGATAGATTTTTCGGAAGTGACGTCACAAAATCAGGGGAGAGAATTTTTAATGAATTTCCGGATTTCAAGCACATTATGAAAATGGCTGCGTCACTTGTAAAAGAGGCACCCCAATCGGGTTTTGTATTTGAAAATTGTAACCGGTAAATATTTTTATGAAAATTTCTTCTTTAACAACTACATATTTAATATTTTATTTGTTTCTATTGAAAGTGTCATCAATTTGAAGTCGATAGTACCTGTTTTATAGTGTTTTATTTTTAACTTAGTTGCATTTACGCTAAAAATATTAAATTAAAATTTCATTTAAAAAATTCAATAAAAATATTTCTTTTTCTTTTTAAATATTTATTTAAATAAAGAAATTATTTATTGCTGTCATTTCAATATTTCTTTTCTGGCATTTGTTAAAAAATCCCGTTGCCAATCGATTTTTTAAAATTTCAGAGATTTTTCAAAATATGTCATTTTGGTCTTATTAAAAAATGGTGTTTTAAAAAAAAATAAAAGAAAATCCAATGAAAAAAAAATTAATAATTTAGTCTCGATTAATTCGTATTTTTTGTTTTATGAGTTATTTTGTAGTTATTTTTTCTTTATAAAGAGTAAAACTTTTTTCCTTTTTCGAATAGACAAAAAAATCGAGGCGCTTTTGCAGAACAAGCAAATAGAGAAATTTGACTGAACACTAAACCCTAACCCTAATCCATCAAATTGCTGTCTTACAACTGGTGCTAAGTCCGCGAGCAAAAAAAAAAACAAAACATTTCTCTATTTGCTTGTTCTGGAAAAGCGCCGGTTACTAACCGCTTTATTCATTGTAAAAATCTAACATTTTTTTTGTACCGGGTTTATAAATCTAAATAGTTTTTCATTTATTTTTATTTTTGCCTTTTACACACTCAGCTTTGGCGCTGTCGCTGCTCTCGCTCCGTAATTGGGCAAATACCCTTGGGAAAAATATAGAACTCTATTTCTCCTCCAGCCCCGTGTGGACAAAAAAAGTTTATCCCAAAAAAAGATTAAATCACCTAAAAGGGTTGATATGTCATAAAAAGTTTAATATGTCGAAGAACAAAGCGTTTATGGGTTATGTAAAAAAATGGAATAGAATAAGGGCAGATAACTGGCATTCGAATTAACCAAAACACGAAAAAATATATTTTTTTTTTAAACGATATAAGGGAAGGTTAGGGTTCTTCGTGCTTAACGACGAAAAAGGGTTTTTAATTCATCATTGATAATAATAATCAATAATATACGAAAAACTGCAGACTTTTAACCCTAAACCCTGTGTGCAAATGCAAAAAATCCCTCTATTTCAGACTTTCATACCCCACTCCTCCTTTTATGGTTTAAATTTATATTATTTTGTCTTTTGGTTGATTCAATTGCCGGTTATTAGCCCTTTGAATATTTCCATTTCATAATTTCTCCATTCCATTCCATTTTTTACACAACCCAAAAATGCGTTGGTCTTTGACAAAAATAACCATTTTTTTTTTATATGAAGTCCAAAATATTTTTTATTAATATAAAACTGAATTCACTCAATTTCCAAAGATAATCCATTAAAAATCCATAAAAAAAAGAAAAATGATTAAATTTATTAGAAACTTTTCTCTATGAAATCAATTCATGAAAAACAATAAATTTGAGTGATGAATTTTTTTTTTTTTCCACTGGTGGATGTAATAATCCTCAACAGTTATGCCACATCTGGTAAAATCAAATTGCAGACACTGGTTCCTGACAGATCACTGAAGTTAAGCAACATAGAGCCTGTTCAGTAGTAAGATTGGTGACCACTTAAGAATAAGGAATATATAGCTACTGTACCAGGCTGGTTGTTGGTTTGTGGCTTGATCAGTCCAAATAAAAGGCTTATAGTCGTTTTTTCTATAACCTTTTAATTGTGGTATTGGGAACCTGAAGTCAGATGAGTTTAAAATCTACACTTATAAAAAGAATTTTTTTTTTTTTTTTTTAAGATTTTTACGTGGTCTTAAACTTTTGATCCATAGTGTTGCCTTTTGGAAAGTTTTTAAATTCTCTGACTGACAATCTTTAAAACGTTGTAGCTACTTGAAAAATAAATTTTAAGCCTTAATTTTTTTTCAGAAAAATGAGAACAAAATAATGTTTTTTTTCATTAAAAGGTTTGATAAAAAAATAATATACTTTAATTATTTTAATGTGGCTATAGAAAAAAAACGGAAATAATGAACGATTTTTCTCGGTAAA
>JAUZSX010299087.1:0-13263 GCA_034780655.1 Idiosepius hallami | reverse complement strand
TAGTCGACATGTTAACGTAGACGGAACAACTTGGATTCGAACCCGCGTAGTACGGTTCCGAAGTCCGATTGTCTATCTACTGAGCCACGTCGACTGCCCAGTACCATTAGAAATAGGTGTATAATATTTCTATTGGTACTGAAAATAATTTTGAAAGAAAAGGAGTGGGGGCAATCAGCTCGCAACCAATTAATTCGCAAAGATTTACCTGAATATTATCTAAACATACATTATGCGCCTTTTTTTTTCTTTTTTTTTAGCAATTGCTTGAAAGATTATAATTTTAGGATAAAACATTATTACAATTTTTATAATTCAATTTTTAAGAAATATTTTTCATATTCATCTTTAACAAAACCTTTACTAGATATTGATGAGTGTTTAATTGCTAATGGAGGCTGTGAACATTTGTGCACCAACAAACATGGAAATCTGACCTGCTCTTGTAGAAGAGGATTTACGTTAAACCAAAACGGCAAAACATGCTCAGGTAAGACTATTGAGTAGATCTATGAACTAACATTTCCGTATTTTATGGATACGAATCAGTTAATATAATAATATGTATTATTGTCAATCTATTTGATATAAAGCCGATGTAGGATAAACGAGTGGACGTGGAAATGAATTAGTCAATGAATGCATGTGTCTTTATGAGTTATGATATGACTGAACCTTTGAGCCCTGTCAAATTCAATCCAGTTAAAATAAACTAAAATAGAACAGAAAAATATTTAAGGAGGTATACGAATTGACTTTTTATCAATTTCTTATTTACCATGTATTAAAAAAAAACATCGAGTAACACTGTAGTGTTTAAATAGGTTGACAGTATGCAAATTGTTTGGATGTCAGAGTTGGTATGAAAATATTGTGATTAGAATTTGGGATTTTTGTCGAGATTTATTTGTTTATTTGCTTCTTTCTAGACGTTAACGAATGTGACAACGGAAAAGGTGGATGTCTTCATACGTGTTTCAATTTGAAAGGATCGTATGAATGTAGATGTAAGCCAGGATATTTTCTAGAAACTGACAGGCGAACATGTAAAGGTAAGCTATAACTTTTATACATTAAATAACCACTCAGTATTATAAGAGTGGGTGACGTTAAGTCAAGATTGATTACTTAATTGTTGATAACGTGTTCTGATCTGTTTGATAATATAGAGAAAGGAGTGATGGCAGTATGAGGTATTCATACGCTGGTTAATCAAAAGAAAAGGGCTTTACTTTAACCAAATTAATATTTTTATAGAAAAATATTTATCTGGTTAAAACCAAAAAATATCTGAAACTATAAAATCGTTAAATTTGTGGTTTGGTATTTACATGTAATTTTCAACGAATAATCTAAAAAAATAATAGAATGACAAACGTGTGTTATCGGTGTTTTGTTTTGAGCCAATGGAATTTAGTAAAGTCAAGCTATTATCACAAATTTATGTTACTTTATATATTTATAGCAGACTAAAGCTGCGTGGAATGATCAAAGTGGGTTAAAGGAACAAGTCTTCTGGTGTTAGCAATTCAAGGACAAGAAAAACATTCTGTCAACAACAATTATTAATTAAAGCACATGTATATATAACAATCATAGAAATTTTTATCATAATATTAGAAATATAGTGGATTTTAAATTATTGAATACTAAATTACAAGCATGTCAACTAATAGTTGACATGCTTGTAATTTTTCCATAATCTATTTTTATTAGAATTATGACCTATGCGTATTTGTTTACTGTCTTTTTTTATTATAATTTATTTGTATGTATCGTGTTACCAACAGAAGACATTAGATTTATTATTATTATTTTCATTTCTATGTCATTCAAATATTATTATTTGTATATTTTATCCTTATCTCATTCTTTAATAAAAGTGTTCTATGATTTTTTATTGATATTTTTATGCCTTCATTTGTTACGGTACAGACAGGTTAATTGTTTTATATTTGTTTATTGTTTATCAATGACAAAACCTTATTTGCACGCGTGTTTGTCTTTCTGGCAATTTCAATTTCTTTATGAATTTTGCATCTGCATTCAGTTGCACAACTGACTGGCCTTTTATTTATAGTTTCTCGTTAGAATCACACGAAGTATTTTTATATTACTACAATTAAAGATCACTGAGAAATTAAAGGAACACAAATGACTGGCTTTTTAAGGGCTTTTTTTTAATTATAGAATAAGGAATTCTTTTTGTCGAATCTTTTTTATCCTCTAGTCTTTGTACTAATTGCTTTATTTATGTCCTGATATAATTCAAAAGTATTGAATAATTTTCTTTTTCTTTCAGATATAAATGAATGTAAACTTGCAAATGGTGGTTGTCAACACAATTGTATCAATACAGTTGGTAGTTTTAATTGCACATGTAGAGTTGGATATTATTCAATCGGCGGTGGCAAATGTGTTGGTAAGTTTTACTTAACAATTGTTTTACAAGATTGCGTAGAAAGCGACTCAAAAACACATCCATGACAAATATTTTCCAACCATATACTTATCTCCAAACAAACAATATATCCTTTTTTGGTCCCCTGATTTATCGGAGAGGGGCCATTGTTTTTACTGGTGACCATCTGTCCGTGCATCCGGACTATTGCCGGATAACAGTCGATTAATTTTTTTCTTAAATTTTACCACAAGTTGTATTTTTATATGTAGATTTGCATATTAAAAATTTATTACAAAAATTCTTGTTGCGTTTCCAGGGGCTTTAAATGGGTCAAAAACACCCAAAAATTGCCAAAAATGACACTTTTTGCCCCATAACTTTTGATCCATCATTAGATTTTTCAGAAACTTGGCCAAAATGTGGAGGGAATTGTCCCAATTTGGGCTAAAACACACCTTTAGGGGTCTATTTAAGTTTCCGTCCAAAATATTATGTATGTCTTTTTTATGCTCCATTCTTGCTTATTGTATCCAGATATAGATGAATGTCGAGTGAATAATGGAAATTGTAGTCAGCTCTGCATTAACACACCTGGAGCGAAGTATTGCCAATGTAATCAAGGGTACCATTTATTACCAGATATGAGAACGTGTAAAGGTAGGCACATGTGAGTCCTATCATAAGAACTTTTGTATTTTAGGGTTGCTTCTTCTTTTTTAATAATTAATTTGGTGAAATCAATTTTTACTTCGTCATCCATGAAAATAGATGTCTATTTTTAACCCTTCGGCAAATGGCCAGGAGTTTTATTAACTTTTGTTTAGATTTCAAAATATTTTCTTGTAATTTCTGTCAAGTTTTGTCGTAACTTAGTCTTCATAATTATCCTATCATTTCTTAATGAAAATATATTTGTTTATAGAAAAATAAACAGAGATGGAAAAATACTGAAGTATGTTTCCATCTTTGTTTATTTTCCTAATTTGTGTACACTTACATGTGCACACGATTTTTTGTAGATGTTAACGAATGCAAAGTGAACAATGGAAACTGTTCTCATATATGTATAAATACTGATGGTTCTTCTATATGCAAATGTCGACAAGGTTACAGATTGGGGGACGACCGAAATAGTTGTTTGGGTAAGTAAAGAAATAAAGCGTAAGGCCCAGCAATTAGTCAATTTTATTTTGTTTACTTATTATGGCTAACCAATTTTTTTGATCATTTATGTGATTTACAGTTTAAATGATAATTGTGTACTTAAACTGGTTTGTCGATGCATTTACTTTATCTAAGATTATACTTTTTAAAAAAATGTTTATGAATAAAAAGCTAAAAACAATTATGTTCATAACTGGTTATGGCATTTAGAGAACGGATATGATGTAAAATAGTGGATATGGTTCAATGACAGCGAATGTCGAAAGCTGTAACTAAACTGAATCAAAAGAAGAATTATTTTTTCTGTTAGAAAGAACATTAGAGAGTAGTGAAAAAATGATTACGCATGAGAGCTCTTTTAAAAACGGAGATAATTAAAAGGGCAGCAATTCTTTTAAGCAGAATAACTGTAGGATTAAATCTATAAGAATAATTTTGATTTTGTTTAATTTATTTAGATAATAAATCTCAAAGTGAAGATTAAAGCATTTTTGTTTAAGCTTATGACCACTGACTGATCATATTTCATTAGAAAACTGAAAATGAATAGCAGACCTTATAAACAGATGATGATTTTTATTTTATGGACAGATGTTGATGAATGTCAAAAGAAAAACGGACAATGTTCTCAGTTGTGCATCAACACAATTGGTTCTTACAACTGTAGCTGTCAAAATGGTTACGAATTGATGCCAAACAAACGAAACTGTTTGGGTGAGTAAAAATGCCAAAATAAAAAGTTACTCAAAAATAGAAAAAAAAACGATTGTGTATGGATGTTTCGGAGAAATATAAACTGCGTATTTATTGTGTGTGTGTGTGTGTGTGTGTGTGTGTGTGTGTGTGTGTGTGTGTGTGTGTGTGTAGTAAGGTTGCTTAAATTTACAGTTAGAGTGCTAGAGCGTGTAAATTAGTTAAGTGTAGACACGGATCAACAGCCTTCGGTGATTGTCAATTTCTCGCCTGCGCCTGCGCAACCTGATGACCACGCAGATGCAAAACTGACAGTCACCGATGGCTGTTGACTCCGTGTCTACAATTAATTGATATATATATATATATATATATGTGTGTGTGTGTGTGTGTTTATGTATATGTATATGTGTGTATGTGTATATGTTTATATGTATATATGCGTGTATATGTATGTGTACATGTGTGTATGTGTATGTGTGTATGTATATATGTGTGTGATGTGCGTGTGTTGTTTGTATATAAGTAATTCATATTGTAGAAGTGAACCTAATGACCTCTATTTTAGTACCAGAGAATCAGGTCAAAAACATAATACTATCCATACAAGGCATTATCTGTTTGGCCATCTTTTTTTTCTTTTCAAACTGCAGTCCAAGAACTTTTACATACATATATGAGTACCGTGCGCCTGTAACAGCACTGTCTACTGGCAATACACATCTTATCAGCTCGGATGCTAGAGGGGGTACCGATTGTTTCTCTTTGTTCTGGTCGGTCAGGGAGTAGGAGAGAGAGAGGGAGAAGTAGAAGGAGACAACAGGAGAGAGAACAGGATTCTCAAGAACTACTATATAATCCCGTTCTCTCTCTGTATGTCTCCTTCTACTTTCTTTTTCTCTCTCTTTCTCTCTCTCTCTCCCTCTCCCCCTCTCTCTCTCTCTCTCTCCTACTCCCAGAGAAACAGTCGGTATCCTCTCTAGCATCCGAGCTGATAAGTTGTGTATTGCCAGTAGACAATGCTGTTAGACGCGCATGGTACTCGTATCAGTTTGTAAAGTCAAGAAAATAAAAATACGCCTTTGTAATCTTATTTTTATTCTCCTTATTATTCAAACAACACCCAAACATACAAATATTACAATATCTTCTTTATATCATGCTGCATATTTCTATTTGGTTTCTAATGACTGTATTGAAATATTTGTTTCTATGTTTTATAGACCTAGACGAATGCAAAGACAGAAATGCCGGTTGTGATCACATTTGCACCAATACGGATGGTAATTACTACTGCTCGTGTCGCTCTGGATACAGTATCCAGGACAACGGAAAATCTTGTGCGGGTAAGCAAATATATAATACCACATAATGTACTATTCCGCTTAGGACATGACGTGTGTCAATGAAAGATGTTGAGAACACGGTCACTACTGTAAAGTTTGGTGGTGGCAATATCATGAATTAGGGATGTTTCGGACTGGTGCAGTTGGAAAAGGCATAGATCCTCTTATTCCATCGGTCTACAGATTAATATTGTAACTCATATTCTTTGAACAATGCGTTAGCGAACAAAAGATGTTCATAAAAATGATTGCTTTCAGCATTAAATGACAGTAAATGTTAATATACCGTAAAAACCAAACACCAAATTATGTAATTCAAGAGATTTTATGGTATGGCATTAAATGACCACTTTTTGACGTCGTAAGAATATTCTCAAACCACCAGTCAATCGCACTTACAGAATTGGTTTGAGGGAGTTTCGAATGCGTTAGTTAATCTTAAAAAACTTTCTAAAACTTTTTATAATGAAGGTGATATTAATAACTGATCGAATGGCAAGAAATATTAAGAAATTTCTTAATGTTCTACTTCTTTAATCATAATCTTATAAAACGTCCATCATGGCAATTTTGGCAGTCAATTGATCACAAGCGCTGGTTAGAAGCTCATGTCAAATATCTTTCGTCGCTCTGTACTTAAATAGGTAAATAAAAACTAATTAGAAATCACTCATTTGGATAGACTGTGCTTAGAGCCTTATCTTTCTTATAGATATTCTTTGGCCAATATATTTTATCGCAATTCTTCTTTTGAAATTATCAATATTTTACTTACGAAACAAAGAACAATGAATCTTTTTTATAATCTAAACAAATATCAAATCTTTTATATAATTCACTAACTTTTATCCTTACAGATATTAACGAATGTACTTACAAGAATGGTGGATGTTCGTATCGATGTTACAATACAATGGGGTCTTTCAAGTGTGCTTGTCAAGAAGGATACTACCTTCTCGAAGACAAAACAACTTGTTTAGGTAAGTATGATACCAACAAAACTGTCAAGTTTATTGGTAGTATTTTCAGTAGCTTATCAAATCTAGCAAATATTATGAGAAAACAATAAACTACCGCGAGTTTAACAACCCAATATTGTCATTCATGAAACGTTTTATGATTTAAATATCGATTATTTCAAAGCTATTTTCTTCTGCGAAAAAATGTAAGTTTTTAAATAGAATGAAATTTTTTTTTTAAATCTTTATAAAAGATTTGTCTAAATTTTGAATATCAGTTTGCAGAAAATAACATTTCAAAGATTGCACTAGTCTAGTCTGAAAGTAATTCACTATTGATATCAAGTCCAAGTTACGCAACCGTAGCTTGTGTTTTAATAATGAAGTAGAGGTAACGGTTTCCGTCATTAAATGGTCACTTGCTTAAATAATAAGTTTAAAACTAAACGTCAACTTTTTCTTAAGAAAGTGACGCAATTAATAATATAACATAAAGATAGAGGAATGAATCATCGAATTTAAAAACAAATCTGTAATTATTAATGCTACAAACAACTCATCGTTAAAGCATGCAACGGTTTACACCAGTGATTTTCAAACTTTTTTGCCAAAAACTCCATTCACCGCTGGACGAAAATGCCAGCACCCCCACTTTCAACGAACGCCATAACGACGGTGCATCTAGGAAAATATATGGTGGAAATATACAGACACGAACGTCTATTTGCAGTGACTGGGGAAGGCTTAATTAAATCGTCCTGTTTTTTCACATTTTACTATAATTGCTCTAAGGCCCCCTTCACAATTTTGTAAACACACCCTTATCTAACAACGAACTCGCCAGTGTCTTCTTAAAAGTTCACATCGTCTCCCAAGGAGGTGTACCCTGAAAACCACTGGTTTACACTGTGTGTCCGATGAAGGAAGGAGTGAAACAAAATGGTGGTGCCTTAAGTTTCAGTTTCCAGTTTTCCAACACGAACTCATGTCACTCCTATAAAAATGAGAGTCTGTCAGCTGCATAGAAGCAAGACTCTGCTCTGCGTTAGTGAGTCTCACAAACTACGTCGACTACTGGCTAAATTCCATTGGACTTGATATTAAGTACAGAATAAAAAAACATGGAAACATCCTCTTAATCCAATTAAGTTAATATGCCACTCCCACTAATCAACCGAAACAAACTACATTTCTAGATATCAACGAATGTTTGAGTGATAATGGAGGTTGCGAACAGATCTGTCTGAACAACATTGGAAGCGTTACCTGTTCTTGTCGTATAGGATATGTCCTCCAGTTTGATAACCGTACCTGTGCAGGTAAATAATTCTTCTCCCTTGATTGTTTATGTGAAATTAATCGTGGGATAAAATTGTAAAATTAACTTGATTTCTCCCTTTTTTCTCTCTTTTTTTACGAAAGATTTATGATAAAAACTATTTTCGTTTTTTTTAATTGTTTAAAGACAATCCTTATATTACATCAAAATGTTATATTTTTGTTATCTAGGCATGATACACAATTACATTTGGTGATTCTTGTTTCATCGATGTTTTGTCTTTTTATGTTTATTAAAATATGTTTCTCTCTGGTTTCACGTAAAACACAAAACGTGAAGTAGGTATAAGCCTTGCTTTATTCAAATTCTCGTATTGTTCAAAAAGGGATTTCCATAAAAGTTCATTTAAAAATAGCGAGTGAAAAAAAAGGGGAAAAAAGCTGTGGGAATATAGGAAACGGGTGTGCGAAAAGTAGGGGACAGACAAAAATCCAGATAGGAGAGAGAAGAAACAAATTTTTGCTCCTGCAGCAAAAAAAGCCCTTTTCAACTTAAATGGTTTATTTCTAATGTATCTATTCTCACACGCACGCATGTGCGCTTTTTTTTTTAATTTTATTTTATTCTTTTATCTCTTTCATCATAATCTTCTTTAGATAAAGATGAATGCCTGGAAGAGAGTAAACTTTGCTCCCAGAGGTGTATTAACTCCGTCGGTTCTTATCGATGCACATGTCAGCCTGGTTTCTTACTTATGCCAGATAAACGCACTTGCAAAGGTAAAAATCAAAATTCACCTTTTTCTTTATAATTTCATTTTATATTCATTGTGTTGTTACAGGATTTTACTTTCTATCATGTTGGAGAAATAAGTGTTTACAATTTCTAGATTAAAGCTCTTATATTTGTTTTTTAGCTCGGTTTAAGAAACTGAAATGTTTATAAATATTTCAACAATATTTTTATTTTTTTAAGTATTTTATTTAAAAAATATAATGTTTTGATAGATTTTAAACTTCGAGGATAACACTTGTTTTCATTAATGTAATAGCCTAATTCGAGATGATGTGATATACAATGATATACAAGTTCTCATGGACGTAAAATACCCATCTACATGAATGCAATAAAAGAATTTTAGTAACCGAAAAATTTAATATTATGATTATAAAAATTCATAAATTTGATCGTACATAAGTTTGGTACTCCACTTTTGCATGTTTTTTATTTGTTTGTTTTATGCTAAAAGCGAAGCTTTTAAACAATTAAAATTCCGTTGTCTAAAATTGTGTTGCCATTTCCTTCAATTTTCTTTTCCAGATGAAAACGAATGTCTGACAAATAATGGAAATTGCAGTCATATCTGTATTAACTCGTTTGGTTCATACAAGTGCAAATGTCGATCGGGTTTTAAGCTCAAGTCTGACAAACGATCTTGTGTAGGTCAGTTAGTTTTTTGTTTGTTTGTTTGTTTTTTTTGTTTGTATTTTTTGTTTGTTTGTTTTGTTTGTTTTTTGTTGTTTTCTTATCCCAAAAAGTAAAATAAAGTAAATTTGTTTAATTTCTTACAAATATTTTGTTATATTTTTTCTGCAGATATTGACGAATGTCACAATTACTTCCATGGGTGCCAACAACTCTGTGTGAACTCTTTAGGTTCCTTTTCTTGTGCATGTAGGCGGGGATATTACCTTCTTTCAGACTCAAAAACGTGTCATAGTAAGTATTTATTTTGAGTAGAAATAAACACTCAAAGAATGATTTATTCTTTTTAACCCGGTTTATGTACGCTTCATTATCAATCAACAACACAGGATTCTGATGAAACACACAGAATGTTGTTTCAGTGAGGCAGACGCACACTATCTGCCTTAGTAGTATTGGTCAATACATTAATGACAGTTTCCATTACAAGCAATACAAAGGGGAGATTTGCACTCTAAGACCTACTGAACCATTGATTAATAAACTCTCTTAACATCATACCACTGAGCTTCTTAAATACAAACTTTGTTTTATGTTTTCAGAAGAAAATATTTGCTTGATACAAAATGGAGGATGCGAGCATATTTGTTTTTTCGGGAATCAAACTAATTACTGTGGTTGTCGAACAGGTTATGTTCTACAGGAAGACGGTAAATCATGCATAGGTAAGTAATTCCTGTTACAAATATAGCTTGACTCTATTGATGGGAAAAACGACTAGATTAGTTCGTGATCTTTATTCTTGTTTATTTTTGTTGTAAAAACAATATTCTTGTTTCAAAAATGTGTGACAGTACCGCATACCGATTAGATAGACAAGGACTGTTGTTACTAAGTGAAGAAATACACAACGTAAGAAGAAATGGCGTCACTAAAAGAATCTTCAATCATTCTGGACAAACCAGAACGTGACTAAAAAGTTTTACCGCATTTGGAAAGTGAAGAAATTCAAAGACTTAAAAGAAGAGTAAAATAAGACAGAAAGAATCTGCGAAGAAAATAGATTAGCAATCGACGAAAGAACCCAATCTTTAGAGACAGGACAAATATTTATGGACTCTACAATACAATACCATACCATATCCAATATTAAATGATCAATCAATCCTTTTTCCATATTTTTTTCGTTTTGACGTTTCCATATTGTTAAATCACATTTCAATCGAGCAGACAACTTACTTTATCTGTTTGTTTAACAACAACACTGCTAACCTTTGAAATGAGGCTAAATTATATCACACAGAAAAATTAGGAAAATGTTTCATGAATTATAAAAGAAATTTAATACAATTTCTAATTTTTACGTAATTTTTATTGACATGATTATCACTTTTGAAAGATTTTTTTTAAATGTAAGGATTATATTGATTTAATGCGATATTTCTTTTGTTCTTACAGATGTAAATGAATGTAGCGTAAATAACGGTGGTTGCAGCGACATCTGTATCAATTTAGAAGGGTCACACCAATGTCATTGCAAAGAGGGATATATTCTCCACCTAGACAAACATTCTTGTTTTGGTAAGCAAATATTGCAGAATAGAGTTTAAGGCTTAAATTTCTTCGAATTAGTCATCAATTCTTCATCGTGTTTTGATTTCGAAGGAAAACAATGTCGATCTTTTTTTCAGCCATTTAAACAGAATGTTTTACGATGAAAAAACGCATCGAAAAATTATTTTTACATTCAATAATGAAAAATGGTATTCCTGTTCAACAATTTAAATAACAAAAAAAATACTCACAGCAAATAAACCTTTAAAAAAATACTGTTCTCGGTGAATCATTACAAATGATATCAGTCGCGTAGCAAGAGTAAATGTCATCTGGGTGTCCGCTCAAATGACTCCAACATCAACCTATACTGAATGGCGTACTCTATGTTCAATAGACCAAGCACTACCGCAATAGATCGGGAAATCCAATAAAAATCTGTTAACAAACTGGTGAGGCAATACCCGGTATCAGACGTTTTATTCGCTTTGATAATCCTTATACAAAACTAGATTTTTCTTCAGACTAAAGCCCTCCCATGACACCACAAATTATATGATAAATCCTTTCAGACTTTCGCATTTATCCTGGCTTAAGAAATGTTGTTCATTGACTTTGCTGTTACTCGGGGTGGTCCGAGCCTTCGGTCCGCCCTTAGCTATGCCACTAAATGGTGTTCACGTTGAATGAACAAAAATTGTATTTGCACTGAATGACCATCATCAACAATGCCATTAATGTGGGTTAATCCGTAATGGAGTTCATAAAATACAATGGAAAATGGTATTTAAACTGAATAACCTAATTAAATAAACAAACATAGTATTCATGTTGGAAAATTAAAACAGTGTCTAAATTGTATTTACGATAAATATCCAAAAATTGTATCGCATTTATATTAAATGGGAATAATATGTAAAGATAATACAATAGAAAATGAATTTCCGATTGAATAATCTAGAATTTCATTAATTTTGAAACTTCAAATATTTTATTCGCATTAAATAATCAAAGTGTTATATTGGTCCTATTGAATAATGGAGAATCGTAAAATAGAAACCAGTTTCTTTCTTTCTTTCTTTCTTTCTTCGCTTCTTTTTTCCTTCTTGCAACTTCTAGATAACGACGAATGCAGCACAAACAATGGCGGCTGTCAGCATATTTGCAAGAACCAGCCCGGATCTTTTAGCTGTATTTGTCGTGCAGGTTACGCATTACTCAGTGATGGAACATCCTGTAAAGGTAATCTTTCCCGAATTGTTAAAACTTAAAAAATGAATATTTTTTCCCCATTTGTTCACTACTTCATATCAGCCATTTATCATGAAAAACTCAAACTTAAAAATAATTTTAGTGAGGAAAGTTTATACTTCCTCGAACCTTTCAAATGTTTAATGACCTATTTAAAAGATAACTACTCATGGTGCAATTATGTAGAACTTAGAACTTATAACAGAATGATATTTTTTTTAATTAATTAATGTTATTGTCGACTGATAATTCTGGGCAGATGAAACAAAACACCAAAGAATTTGATAATCCATCCAATGCCTTAATCTGCTGCTTGTCGTAGAAGGAAATACGAGATTTAGAATAACATATTTGACAAAACCCAACCTACAACTTTGATTATTAAAATATATATATATATATATCTACAGCGAACCTTCAATTAGAGAAGTAATAATATTCCTTGTATTTTTTTTTTAAATTTCATTGTATTAAGACTCTATTTTGCATAATTTTTAATTTTGATTTAGTTTTAAATAGAATTTTAGAATTTTGCAAGTTTAATGTTGATAAAGAATTTTAATTTTCTGTTTTTAAAATATTTGCAGACATCAACGAATGTAGAATGAATAAAGGTGGTTGTAGTCAGCTTTGCAAGAACACAATTGGTTCATACGTGTGTGATTGCTACAGAGGATACGTTTTACATCCAAATGGAAGAATGTGCATCGGTAAATAACATTGTGTGGTTAGAAAATATTTCGAGTTGTATAATTCATTGTTAAATACCATTACAATTACTTTTTTTCTTCTTTTATTTCTTATTTTTTATTTTCGTTTTTTATTCGAATTAAATTTTTTTGTTTTTATGTGGTGAGAATGTGATTCAAAGCATTTTTTAACTTTGCAAGTAAATGTATAAACTTTTTTTTATTAACAAAATGTCTTTATTGATGTGACAAATTAAGTTTTGGGGTTTTTATTGATTTTTTTGTTGTTGTAGATTTTGATGAGTGTCAAGTAAATAATGGTGGGTGTCATCATTTATGCAATAACACAGCAGGAGGAGTTATCTGCTCTTGTCACACTGGATTTACTCTTCAGCCAGGAGGAAAATTTTGTGCAGGTAATTTTATAATGAATATTATTGCCCACTCGAATTGAGATTTAGCATTGCCAGATCACACACACACACACACACACACACAC
>JAUZSX010299077.1:0-13264 GCA_034780655.1 Idiosepius hallami | reverse complement strand
AGAAAATAAAGAAAGAAAGAATGAAAGAAAGAAAGGAAGAACGAAAGAATGAAAGAAAGAAAGAGAAGAAAAATGAAAGATAGAAAGAATGAAAGAAGGAAAAGAAAGAATGAAAGAAAGAAAGAAAGAACGAAAGAATGAAAGAAAGAAAGAAAGAAAGAGAAGACAGAATGAAAGATAGAAAGAATGAAGAAAGAAAAAAAAGAATGAAAGAAAGAAAGGAAGAACGAAAGAATGAAAGATAGAAAGAATGAAAGAAAGAAAGAAAGGAAGAACGAAAGAATGAAAGAATGAAAGAACGAAAGAATGAAAGAAAGAAAGAAAGAAAGAAAGAGAAGAAAAATGAAAGAAAGAAAAGAAAGTATGAAAGAAAGAAAGGAAGAAAGAAAGAAAGAGAAGAAAGAAAGAATGAAAGATAGAAAGAAAGAAAGAAAGAAAGGAAGAACGAAAGAATGAAAGAATGAAAGAAAGAAAGGAAGAACGAAAGAATGAAAGAATGAAAGAAAGAAAGAAAGAAAGAAAGAAAGAATGAAAAGAAAGAATAAAAGAAAGAAAGGAATAATGAACGATAGAAAGAAAGAAAGAGAAGAAAGAATGAGAGAATGAAAGAAAAAAAGAAAGAAAGAATGAGAGAAAGAAAGAGAAGAAAGAATGAAAGAATGAAAGAAAGAATGAATGAATGAAAGAAAGAAGAAAGAGAAGAAAGAATGAAAAGAAAAAAAGAAAGAAAGAAAAGAAAAGAAAAAGATAGAGAAATAAGAAAGAAAAGAAACAAAGACGGGAGTATGGAAGCAAAGAAAGATAGAAAGAAAGAAGGAAGGAAAAGAAAAGAAGAAGGATAGAAAATAAAGAAAAAAAAAGAAAACAAGGAAAAAAAGAAAGGAAAGAAAGAAAAGAAAGGAAGGAAAGAAAAGAAGAGAAAAGAAAGAAAAGAAGGAAGAGAAAAGAAAGAAAGAAGGAAAGAAAGAAAGAAAGAAAAAAGAAATGAGAGAAAAGAAAGAAAAATGACGGAAATGAAAGAAAGAAAAAGAAAGAAAAAGAATATAAGAAAGAAAGACAGAAAGAAAGAAAAAAAGAAAAAGAAAAAAGAAAGAAAGAATGAAAAAGAAAAAGAAAAAAAGACAAAGAAAAAAGAAAGAAAGAAAGAAAAAGAAAAAGAAAAAGAAAAAAGAAAGAAAGAAAAAAAAAGAAAAAAAAAGAGGAAAAGAAAAAGGAAAAAGAAAGAAAGAATGAAGAGAAAGAAGGAAAGAAAAGAAGAACAATAAATAAGAAAGAAAGAAAGAAAAGAAAGAAGCAAAAAAAGAAAGAAATGAATAAAATGAAGAAGGAAAGAAAGAAAGAGTTTTTTAAGTTGTTTTTTTATAATATTGGGATCTTGTTTTAAAGTCATTGCATTTGAAAGTGAATCTAATGGGATTTGAACTCGATAATAAGATTCCAGACTCCAAGCTTTTACCACTTCTGAAAGTGAATGGAATGGTTTTAACTGGGATTTGAACTTGTATAATACGATTCCAGACTCCAAGCTTTTACCACTTCTGAAAGTGAATGGAATGGTTTTAACTGGGATTTGAACTCATGTAATAAGATTCCAGAGTCCAAGCTTTTACCACTTTTGAAAGTGAATGGAATGGTTTTGACTGGGATTTGAACTCGTATAATACGATTCCATAGTCCAAGCTTTTACCACTTTTGAAAGTGAATAGAATAGTTTTGACTGGGATTTGAACTGGCGTGATACTATTCCAGAGCCAGAGCTTCTACCAATGCTTCACCGTCGCTGCCCAAAAAGGTTGATATGTCATAAGAATTAAAAATAAAATCAAAGAAAGTTTTTTTCTAAAGCTTACTTTTGTTATTAAAAATCTGATCTGGATTGAAACCATTTTTCTGAATATTCTCCATTGCTCTTAGACAGAACGACTTTCATATGACAACCAGGACCGCACGAACCGGTTCGAACGACCCTTTTAAAGCCAGGCAGATAATCTGACTCCAAACTATACGCTGCCCTTGCTTCTTCCATTAATCTAGAAAATCCAGGACTCGGGTAGTCAGTTGCTGAATTAGACAGGGTATATTTGATTCGTTCTTGGTCCCGTCGAATAGCGTTATTTATCATATGGCCCCAAAATTGAGCCATGTTGTTTGCGAACCCGAAACCCCATCTGGAACAAGGGAGACGGCTGAAGGGAGTGGAACTGAAGTCAGACCAGTTGGGAATATCCTCATTTGCCCATGTCTGGCTTAAGGACTCACTGGCTGAGGAAAAAATAAGAAAATGAGATTAATAAGTTACTAGCAGAACCCGTGTAAATTTCAGGGTAATTGATAACCTAGACCTCATGTTATATTATGTTATGTTTTTGAGACTGGCGGAAACAGTGGCGAGGTTGTTGCTAACTCTACTAGCATTCTGTATTAATACTAAACAGTGGTCGGATTGTTGGTTCCTGACTTTACTTGACGTCCGCCATTACGGCACGTGCTTTGAAACTAACATCAATTTGTTCTACGCTTTACCTTGGGTTTTAAGTTGAGTAAAGCTTGGCTTACAACTACCAAGTCTTTCTTATCTCACAACACTGCATCAGCTTCGTAAACGTTCAACATGCACCTGTGAATCTTAATCGGTTCAATTTTTTCTGCATTTAGTGACACGTCTATGCTTCTGGCTGACGTCAACAGCGGGGTTTCTTTCATAGAGTCTTAGACTGTTAATATTTAAAACAGAGAGACGAAGGTTTTAAGTCATGAACGCATAATTTTAGTCATTGGAAAAAAAGGAAACATTATTTATTTAGGATTGACTCTCGTATTCAAACGACCCTTTGGTTTAGATGGATTTCATTTGCTTTGATTTTGGTTTCGTTGCGTTTCGTTAACCAATTTTTTAATCCATTGTTCTTTAGCAGTTGGCATATTCTATTTCTTCTGATGTTACCTGACGTTTTGATCACCCTGTAATTTAAATAAATAAAAAATACATATTTGAAAAAAAAAAATAGGCTTTAATTGAAAGTAGGTTTGAGGTTTTCTTATTGTGTAATGAAGGTCATATATATGCAATAAGAAGGCAGAAGTAATTGTTTAAAAAAAAAACTGCTTATTCAGGTTCGATTGAAATTTTGGAATACAGAAATATAGAAGAATTGAAACTTGAAAATAATAACTAAACAATGTGTTATTCTTTTTAAACATAGATGTATGGTAGGAGTTTAGTAAAAAAAAAACAGAAAAAGAAAATCAAATGTCTACCCATCCCTCCGGTCGGATATAGAGAAACACAAATACACACACACACACACACACAAACACACACACACACACACACACACACATACATACATACATACATACATACATACATGCATGCATACATACATGCATACATACATACATACATGCATGCATAAACATACACTCCCTCTCTTTTTCTTTGTCTTTCACATACTCTATATCTCAGGGACTTCCTCAAACACATTCATCCCTCTGTCTCTCTTTCTCTCTCTCCTTTACTTTCTCTCTCTCTCTCTCTCTCTCTCTCTCTCTCCCTTTCTCTTCTCTCCCTCACAAACACAAGCACTTAAAGATGTTGAATTTTCCAAGGTGTTAAGAGACCTTTTTGATTGACAAGCAAAGATAAAAAATCTTTATTTTTCAAAAGAATCAAGTAAACATTAACAAAATACTATTCTGGCATTAAATGACCCCGAAAGTGGTTGATATGCCGTTAAATCCCAAATCAAATCAAATCAAATCTTTTTAATCCCCAGAACATTGCATAATATTATATTTACTTGGTGAGCAACAACCCAAGTTTGGCACAAGGCCATTTTTACGTGCTCTTACCGGGGCTTTTTATATTCGGTGTAACCCTTCACCTAGATAGGCTGCTTTCCAATCTAACGAACCCCATCTGCCCGAGGCTGCTAAAGTGAAAGTAATGTTTTTTACTAGGATTTGAACTCGCGTTATGCGATTAAGCCGAGCTTTTACCAATGGTCCACCGTCGCTGCCCATAATATATATGATATACTTGTGCGTGTGTGTGTGTGTGCTTTTTTTTCTTTCCTTTTGTTTCATTTTTTTTTTCTCGTGTAATTTTTTCCGCATCTCCATTCATATTTTTCCTTTCTGGGTTTTATTTTCTATTGTTCAATAGTTTCCTCATTATATCTTCTGTCCTCATGAACACACACACACACACACACAAGATGTTGATTATTCCACTGCCCCCAAAGAGATGCCATCTTTCTTTTAGTTTTCTTTTTATTGTTCCTAATGCTTCGATGATGATTAGTTATAATTATTATCATTATTATTATTATTATTATAATTATTATTATTATTATTAACAAAAAGTTTATTAAAATGCCTCTTTGCAGTTTTGTATTTTCAAACGTCTACATAGAACTGTACTTGGGATCTAGTGTTGGTCATAAGTCAAAAAAGTTATTAAAATCCATGGATACAAATGTAAGCAAATTCAATTTCCTCCATAATATTATCCTGAGAAAATAAAAGCAATTTTCTAAAGTTCACATATTTTGAGTTTTCGGGGCTTGTATTAAGAAAATAAACGCATTTTCGGTTTCGTGTTTTTTTCTATGATTTCTTTTAATATATTTTTTTCCACCCGAGTCTTTTCAATTTATACGAAACTTACCTTACATCAACTAAATAAGGTATTGGTTTTACAGCCCGTCGGCCATATAATTATTATTCACAATTGGTCAGTTGGAAAGTAATCCATTGTGTATTCCTTTTATTCAGATCGTTTATATCAGTTCCTAAACAAGGGCAGCGAATTTGGAGCATTGGTAAAAGCACCGGTTATGAAATCAGTTCAAATCCCAGTCAAAATCATTACATTCACCTTTAGCTGCCTCGGGCATATGGGGCCCGTTAACTCGGGAGAGCATCTCATCTAGGTAAAGGGTAACACTGAATTCAAAAAGCCCGGGTAAGAGCACGTAAAAATGGCCTTGTGCCAAACTTGGGTCGGTGCCCACTAAGTAAATATAATATCAGCCTTTTTTGGTCATTTAATGCCAAGAACAATCATTGCATACACGTATAGTTTTTTTTTTTTTAAATAACACAATGTTCACTATTTAATGCGTAGCTGGAGGGAATGTAGGGATTCATACCATAAATGGTCTTGTTCCAAGTAAATATGATAATAGTTCCTAAACAAATAACTACCAGAGCTTTTACTGTTACCGACCTTTCTGTTTCACCGGAGTAAGAGTGACAACAAGTCTCGTGGTTTTGCTGCTGTCTGATCCGCTCAATTCCACTCACTTCATCCATATGCTCAAGTTTTCCTTTTTGTTTATTCACTTTTCACACTCAGTATTAGCAGATTTCTCTCTCCGCCGATATTTGGCAGTTCTTCGTGACGCCCGTCCAGTAATAAACCTTTTCGGTACTGAACCATCTCTTAAATCCTGACAGTTTGTCTCTACATAGTTTCCCTTCCGACTAGAATGTATATTTCTGTTATGTTAATGTTTATATATAAATATTGAAAAATATACAACTTTCTTCCTTTTTTCATCATCCTGTGCTTAATTAGTGTGATGGAGCATTTTCCAGGATAAGTCAGCTTGTAAATTAATGAAGGGCGGGTGATGGGCTAATCAAATGCCCATTTTTCAATCTTAAAAATATTCCATATTTTGCCTGTCAACAATTTTAAAGAAAAGAAAATTCTCACCACATGTCGTAATAAAGATTTAGGATCATCGAGCACGTGACTTTTAAAATCAAACTAAAGCAACACTAGATGCATTTGTTTTCTGGTAATAAAGCATAAAGTTTAAAAACTTTGTATCTGAGTTTTTTAAATTTTCTTGGCTTGGTTTTGCAAAATCTCAATTGCAAAATTATATAAATCCATGTTTAGTTTACTTTTTGTAAAAAAAAGTATATTGAAAATTTTGAAAGCTTATTGTTAATTTTTTGATGTCATAAATGTAACCAAACAATGCATTTTTAGGGATTTCTCTTTAGATAACCCTTTTACAAAACTGATTTCTGTACGATGATATAATTCAAAGTATTTTTCCTGGAATAGAATATCAACTTTTTCACAAAACTTTCAATTTTAATGAAAATGTTTTTTGTACGAATAATGTTTTTAAACGTACCAAATATCCAAGTGTCCCCATGATAACATAACTGGCAACTATTTCCGGTGGCCTGCCACAGAAAATAATATTGAATTTTTCCCGGTATGTTACAGTAGTAATGTCAATGTGGTGACTTGAATTTGAACACATTCATTGTTTAATAACCTACTCCATTTCCAAAACCTTCTACTTTGTGATAACGGAAAAAATCCAATTAATGCATGAATTATTATGAAAAAGACAAGTTTATTTTTCCTCTAACAAATATATAAGTATATACATTGCGACTATTGAAAACACTGAAAATAAATACTGGGGGAAATTAGAAGTTTTGGCAAGTAAATCTCTATTCGTGTGTAGAAATAAATCATTATTTGAGTGTTTCTTTTTCCGCCATTACTTTTACTCAGACTAAAGACATAAAACAAGTTTTTCACACTGAATTTTTTTACCATTTTCTCTTTATTCATGATTATAGATAGATAGCTTCTAGACTAAATTAACTTTTGATTTCCTCTGAGAACAGTCACAAATAGATTTTTTAATATTTTTTAGTCTATCAAAAAGTATTATAGAGTGGAATATTTAATACTATCAAACAAGAAGTTACACTTTATTCATTTTGTATAACCAATTTATCTTATAAGAAATCCTGTTATAAAATAATTCGACATCAGTATTACACGATAATGCTTATCATTATTAATTTTAATGCCTAGAACAACCACTTTTGAAATATTTTTTTTATAACAAAATATTCACTTTTTAATCCATAGCTGTAGGGAATGTGAGTATTTATACCTTTCTCATAAATATTTGTCCATTTTTTAACATTGGGTTTTGAACTCAAGTATTTTGTTTTCGAAGTTCAACTGTCTATTCACTGTATTTCTCTGTTTCTTTTTTAATTTTTGATTTTAAGTTAATAGAAAATGATATTCGAAATTGTATATTTCGATATTAAAGCGCGAACACTTTTTCACCGTCTCGGTAGGACTTTCCTTACAAATTTGAAAACAGTACGAGGTGATGTTATTGGATATGACGCAATAAATAAGCAATTATAAAATCGCATGCTTTTTTACAGAAAATACCCTTGAGCTGAATAATGAAAAATATGTTTATTTTGCGTTATAAATATTAAGAAAATTACATTCTGAGGGAATTAAAATTTTGAATAATAGAAAGTGGTCTTACTATTAATTGTGTAACAACGCATTTTGTTAAATTTGTATACAAACATACATGCACACACACGCAAATATATATATTTAATGTACAAAGAAGAAAATCATGATTAAGCTTAATGATTGACTAAAAAAACAACTACTACTACACAACAGTAAAATGTGTTTAATAATCAAAATCTATACCAATTCTAACTGGTTTTATCAGAATATTTACAAGGCTTTCAGGTAAAGACTATTAAAATTCGTCATTTAATTACATAAAAAATAAATGGGAAAGAAAAAATGATAAAAGGCCTAGAATGTAATTATACATAGCAGGGATTCATTCTGTTTGTAGAGAGGACGCCTGCAAGATTCTATGTATAACGACTCTGTTTCATTCTGCAGTCAAGTGACTTTGAAGTTCTACTTATATTGTTTGTCCCAAGAACAACTCTTATATAGATTTGATGCGCTGGGAAGAAGAACATCCTTACGACATGACTGCATCACTGATCTCGTAATGAATAGTCCTAATTTTGGCAAAAAAGTAACATATTTCACCGCAATAGAAACATTCTAGCCAGGGACTCACTTTACGAACCAACATAAGACAATAGCAAATATGGTGGGCAACTCTGTACCATTCAAGGTTTTATCTTAAACTGAGCTACCATATTATTGATGACTTTATTGAGAAAGACTAGTTATTTTACTGTTATGTATAAGTATTTTTAATCATTACTTATGCGAAATCATGATCGTCTTCTTAGAGCAATAACTAAGTTCTGTTCATTAAAAAAAAGCTATTTGTACATTAATACTAGCAAAGGTACCGGCGTCTTGCACAGGACGTTACTGAACACTCAAGTACCTACTTAGCAAAAACTCATTTTAAATTTCTTTAAAATAGAAAAAAATTCATTTCTATTTGAACTAAAAAATAGGTTGAACCGATTAATTCAAGGCAATAACTAATATTTTTCTTGATTTATATACGGAAAGAGAAATTTACATATACTATTTTGGCTCTCATTTTAAGTATACAAACAAAATCTATGACCTTGATAAAATTTTACCATAATGACCTTTAGTCTTGACCTTAAAAATTGATGGGCACCATCCTGGTATTGGAGAGCATCATCATACCAAATTCTGTTATAATTCATCCAGGACAGAAAACATTTAGAGACTATAAACTTGATAGGCCATGACCTTGACATCTGACTTTGAAAAAAGGTATGCACTATTCGTCTGTCAGAGACCACTATCCTGCAAAATTTGGTAATGAATCGTTCTGTGTTTTCGGTTGTAAAACAGTATACATTGATACGCTATAGCCTTGACTTTTATATGCACTATCTGTCGGTCCTACGCCACAATCCTGCCAAATTTGGTCGTTATTCGTCCAGTGGTTTTCGCTGTAGGACGATATAAATTGATAGGCTATGACCTTGATAGGTCATGACTTAGACTTTTGATCTTGAAAATTGTAAGCATCATCCGTCGGTCATACACTACTATCCTGCCAAATTTGATTATAATTTGTCCGGTAGTTCTTGCTGTAGAAGTGTTGTACAGACGGGAGGACATACCCACACATATACACACGAACGCTAAAACTTTATATATGAATAAATATATATATATATGTGTGTGTGTGTGTATATGTGTGTGTGTTTGTGTGTGTGTGTGTAAGTTTGTGTGTGTGTTTGTGTGTGTAAGTTTGTGTGTGTGTGTGTGTGTGTGTGTGTGTGTGTGTGTGTGTGTGTGTGTGTGTGAAATCAAAGAAGCGTGTGCGAATAAGCAAGGAAGAAGAAATCATATTGCGTGTTGAATGTTTCAAGTTTTCTCAACAGTTGACTACCAATCAATAAATGCCCCTCGGCAGAAAACCACAAAGTTCATGTTAATAAACAAAAGAACGACAGTTTTCTGTACTATTTTCCAGTATGGTAAAAAAAAAAATAATAATAAATATTTGACCTTCATCGAGATGATTTTTTTTCTTCTTATCGTACAAAACTTGGTTTAAAACTTGTCAGTGTCATCTAGAAGCAGAGGGAAGTTGAGGACAACAGACTGAAAATAGATTAATACAGACATTAAGAATCATCATCTCAAAGAATTACCAAACAAATACAATTACATGGATATTAGTTGAATAGTTAAACTATATATCAATAAACCAAAGATTCTGTTTGAAATAAAACTCAATAAATCCATTTAAGGATATAGACCTGTATTGAGAAACTATAACAATAAAAAAGAGCATTTCTAAGAACGGTCATGTTATGTTGGGGGCAATTGGCTTTTAGATGACCAAAGTTAAGAAATGTTATTTATGCTTTAAGTTTTATTGAAAAACCTAAAAAATACAGGAAGGTTCTAAGCCAAGACTGATAAGGATAGGTTTTCCTGTTTAAGAACAACCATAAACAACAACAAAAACAACAACATCAACAGTACTATCAAATCACATTGGATGCATTGTTTTCTTTATCTCGCCGAGGTTAAGCAAAGTAGAGCTTGTTCAATATTAAATTAAGTGATCACTTAGGAATATAAGGGACTGTACCAAGTTGGTCGGTGTTCGTTGCATGATCAGTCATATGCATTTAGCATTTGAACTAAAAGACCTCCCTTCCTCACTCCCTTTTCAACAACAACAGACCGACCATGGTAGTTAGAAACGTATTCTATTAGAGTTACCCCCTAGGGTGAGAACAGAGATTTTTAGAATACTTCGAGATTGCGAAAACTTTATACACAACAGAAAGACTGTACTAAAGCCGAATAGGTAAGGATTGGTCTTACTACTCCATAAAATACACAACAACTATGACGAAGACAGCAGTTTCAGATTCACCGTTTCAACGGGTTAACCCTTTCAACCCTAAGGGGCCGATATATCGGCCTTAGTAACCAACAGCAAAGAAAACACCCTGACATTTTGACCCTAATATGTTTTTGTTAATAGAAAGACTCTGTGTTACTACTTGGTAATACTTGGTAATATTGCTAAGTCAGGGTCCAAAAATGGAAGTTGAAATATCGTTGTGCGTGTATCTTCTTTGGTCTTAGGTCACCAGGGCCGATATATCGGTCCTTTAGGGGTCAAAGGGTTAAGAAATGAATGTCAGAGAATTGGTTACTTACTATGAAGGCATTTCAAGGAAACTAAAGGATATTTGCAACATGAAAAATTAATGCAGCGCCGATAACCATTGGACTTCCTGGAAAATTCCCGCAAGCTTTGGTTGAGAGATTACAAAAGACAAAAAAAATAAAAAGATAAATGAAAAAACGAAAATGAAAAACAAAAAAACAAGAAAAGAACTGAAGCTTTATATTTATATCTCAAAGAAGCTATGCTACCAAGGAATTTACCAACACATGGGGTTTAACTCCGGGGTTTAATAGCATTTTACATTTATAATGAATATAAATAATGGAGAGTGGACAGAAAATAATCTCTGCAAAGAGCTCTCAAAAGGTAGCATCAGTAACTCTGATAGCAAAATAAGTAGATTTGTATTTTTTAAAGTGCTGTTTTATACAAACTTAATATTCACTTATTTAAATGAATAATTTTTTTTTCTTTAAAAAATAAAATATATATTGTTAATCTTTATTTCGAATACATGTAGTTTATGTAGAAGGTTGATGTGTGTTTACATTTAATTGTTTATTAATCGTTATTATTTAGAAATTTCCACGAGATTGATATGTAGATTATAATAAGGTAATATCCAAATTTACGAAGAAGATTGATTTGTGGTAATATTTTATCAGTAATAATTCCCTCAATCTGATAAATTATGAGCTCTCTGTTCTATGATTAGTTGAATTTTATTCTTCCTTCGAATATATATAATATATCGGTCCAATCCTTGCGATCTTACCCTCATCTATTAGACCAAAAACAAATCACCAGCACTAATAATAGAATATACCACAATTTGGTGCGATTCTTGTCTCTCAATTTAGGGTTGATGTGATGCCTCGATGCAACAGATTATAGCACTGCATGAAACACAATACAATTGTTTTGTTGGAGCCCTGAAAAAGTCACTATGAAAGACGATGACAGGGATATTATTTAGTTAGATATTATATTTACTAATTAATTACAGAGCATAGATAGAATTCAAAGTGTTCGTAGTAAAGCCAGAAGGGGATTTACAGATGGGATTCAATCGAGAGTGGTTTCTCGATATCTATATTAGGTTGTCCTAAAAGTTCGTAAACACTTGTTGGTCTCGATTTTGAAGAAATAATCTTTTTTTGGTTTTTGTTATTACTTAAACGAGTTTAAATTCACTAATTTTTTTAATCTCTTGAACCTAATACATATTTTAGAAGATTCCATTGTCTGTGTATGTGAGAGTTTCCAGAACAAGTTTCTAAATGGATAAGTGTTAGATAAATTGGAATTTTCAAACAGATATTTCCGTTTAATCCCAGATAAACACGTTGTTCACAGATTTTTCATCTGGAGAATAATAGCTGCTATGGGAAACTAAATAATGATAATATCAATATTAATAACACCAATACAGAATATATAACATCGAATATGGAATAATTTATCATCAATAATCGATAGGGAAAGAAAATGTAAATTAAACAAGCCATTTAATACAAATATTGCTTTATCCATTCGCCAATTTCCCCCGAGTCCTTAATCGTAAAGTTAACACAAGAGAACAAAGAAAGTTTACACTCACTTCATGGATTTCACTCAGTGTAACATTAATTCATTAGAGAATGGATCACACGAGAAAAGATGGCTCATATTATTCAATCAGTTAACCCTAATTATTCGGTATGATATAAAAAGGAGTTTATCTCTCGTAATATTGCTAGAAAAGTGATTCGAAATCTGCACATTCTACAGGTATCAAAATGATTGAAAGTATTATATTTTTTTCCGTTAATAGGCTACGTGTCGAAATGTCTATAGAGGAGGACACCTCCATCAATCATGACTAACCATGGATTAAACAATTATCTGTGTATAGATGGTTTTGGCCTATGCTGTGGGATATGGAAAGAAGGCTATCGCCATTAATATTGCACCCCATCTACCACGATGGCTTGTCCAAAGAAAGAGCAGGGGTTGATATAGTTTGGGGCCAGTCGAGGTCACAGGGGTTTTTGTTTTATCGTAAAATCGTCACCTGTCTAACCAAAGACTGATGGTGCACCTAGCCAGTGGTTTAACCGTGTCCCCACATACTAACTTAGATATTTTCCAATCCTGGGCAAGATACGGTACATGGTAATATTAAATGGTCACCCATTTAAATACTGACAAGCCTCAAAGTTGCTTGAATCTGGTGATATGACGGAAACCTTTATCCCTAACATGACTTGACCGTTTAAGAAGGCTATATATAACACAAAATTTTTCATTCTGTGTCCTATCATTAGGATGAAACAAATAGCCAAACAAAACTTGAAAATCATACCATTTTTCCTTGAGCAAATGTTAAATATTTGAAAGAACCTATTAATGTTTTGGGGGTTTAGTATGTGTGCACGTGTATATATATATATATATATATATATATTTGTATTGGGATATGAAAATGCACATATAAACCACTGCAATAAAAAATATCCTTAGTATTTGTTAAGAAATGCATCTAGAAGATGTAAATCTTTTATTTTAATAACCAAAGTCAGGACTTCATTTAGTCTATAGATAAAGTTTGCACGGACTGTTAACAGGAGTTTGAACAAATGTGGATTCTGCAGCATAAGCCTTGACCATTAATAAAAATAAATCTCTGTGTGGGAGTCTGACACTCGATTCGATGATAAATCGGCGGATAAGTCCGGTGTTTATTATTTATTATTTAAGGATTTATTTATAAAATAAACTTTCAATTCGATATTAGTATGTATGTATGTATGTATGTATGTATGTACGTACATACATACATACATATA